>JBBPTW010000043.1:0-46441 GCA_038094575.1 Phylloporus cf. nigrescens | reverse complement strand
GACTAACCGGACTAAGATCACAAGCAGATTGACATGGAGCATAGAGGGATATCTTGAAGGACGATAGGGAATGCTGAAAGGACCCAGAAATGGCTTCTGCAAACGTAAGGAGCAGTCAGCTCCTACACCATTTTTCCTCTGCCATTTGCTGGATCACCAATCTCCACCTTTTCATCGTCTTCTCCTAGTTTTCTCCCACCATCCGTCCCTTCCTCATACATCAGCTCATCAGCCAGTTCAATCAAGCTGTCTTCGAGTGTCTCGGCCCGTGTGGAAGCCCAAAGGAAGCACAAGGCCGATGATGATGACATATCCATGGTGTCAGCCGCAGTTCCATTGAGGTCGCTGGGTGAGCGGGGTATCTGGAACATCCTCCAGCAGCCGCAAGCAGCAGAAAAATCAAGATCTTGGCGAACTTCGACAAGAATTCAATTCGCTCCAATCCTCGTTCAATTCCAACATGGAGCTCATGTGCACTATTCACTCATCAAGACCAGTAGTTGCACCTGTGCCACCTGCTCCCGCACCATCAAACACCTCATCCACATCATACATTGCGGAGCAGCGGAAGTGAGCAAGGACGCTTCTTTTGGAGCTTGATCGGGATTTTCTTACACCAGACAAGCTACTTATTATTTTTGATATTTTTGGCTCAAATTTTGATCACGTTGAAGGATACATTGTTATTGCATCAGCGAAGAATATGGATGAGTTGTGGCAGAACTGGCTGAAGAAATAGATTGCGGAAGCCAGTGAGGGCATTCAGTAGTTGTATCATCTCACATGTTGTACTTGTTCCATGTTCAAGTTTTCTTCCCCCCGAAATGAATACAAAATGCAGTATTCATTCAAACATGTCGGCGTGTGTGCTAGTATGACTACGAGTGTGAGATAAACGATCTTGCCACAATTGCTCTGCAATTTCGTCCCATTTTGCTCCCATCCAGTCCTGCTGAACACCTGTGATGAAACCCTCTGCCAATGTCCCAAATATCACCGTCCGATCGACCTGATTGCCTAGGTACTCCACAGGAGGCAGCTGCTGTTCAGTGGGGTCCAACTCCTCTGGATCATGCCAGCGGATGATGTTGTGGATACAGCAGAGAGCAGGGGGGATCATGGACTGAATGTCCATGTTGTACTCGGGCAGGATCACCAGGATCCGAAATCGTCGCTTGAGGACACCGATGATGTATTCAATGACATTACGCAGTTGTGCGTGGTGATGATTGAAGAGTTCTTTTGAGGAGGTGGGTCTGTAAAAGCAGAAGTCAGTATTGAAGAATATGACACTGGGTATGTGCCTTGTTTCGCTGCATTTCCATTCCCCCAAGTGATACCGTATACCGCGATAAGGAACAAGAAGTTGTGGGCAGATGGGATATCCTGCATCCGCAAGATAGTACTTGCTATCCGGGACGGTGAAGTCCATTGTGCAGGTGTTGTGGTACACAGAGGCGTCGGCCGCTGAGCCCTCCCACCCACTGAGGATGTATAAAAATTCGAGGTCAAAATTACACACAAAAAGGCAGTTCTGTGAGTGGAACCCTTTCTGGTTGCGCATTGCATCCCGCTCAGCTGTGGATGGTGTACAGGTGATATGGGTTCCATCGATGGCACCAATGGCATCTCTGAAGAAGGGAAATACAGTGGGGTCGTTGAGTATACAAGCAGGGATAGGATCATCAGAGCGCAGTAATTTGACATATGTGATATAGATTCTCGTCGATGAGAATGCATGTAGCATCATCCGGAAATATCTAGGTCCAACGTTAGAGGAAGTCAGGAAAGAGAAAGTAGACATACTTAGAAATGGTGCTGTTTGATTGCTGAAAATGCTTGCCGATGTGCCTGCATGTCAGGCCAGTTACACAAGTATACAGAAAGATTGCGAGCTGTTCTTCGAGCGTGACATTCCTCGAACTTTTGATCCCCTGGGAGATGAGCTCATCGATAAGCCACATGAAGACATGCTTTTGGACACCTAGCTCGTTGTGGATGCAATCCAGGTGACCAGCAAGGAGCTCCTGGGCTCACATCTCACCTGTCAGGATGGAGGTGTGGTATGGAATGGGATCTGCACGCATTTGGGAATCCAGGACAGCATCGGCCATGAATCTGAAGGCCTTCATCATGGCCTCAGCGGCCAGGAGGTTCTAGGTTACCATCAAGCGGAAAACCCAGTCGAATACATCGTCTTCTACGTCTGTCTCACTGGACTCAGTGGGAATGAGGGTTGTGCTGCTGTCGGACTCCATCTGGCGTTGCTGCTATCGATGTTGATCGATATGTGATGATCTGTGAGTGTGCGTGGTGTTGAGGCTCCGCCCCAACTTGGAATCATGTGGGAGCTACAGATTTTCTCAGAAACCCGACCGGGGTCTGCTGCTATATGGGCACTTAGTTCTTCTGAGTTATGATGGGAATATTTTCCACAGGGACAGTGAAAACATCAACCAGGTTGGCATGTAAGACAGACATCCTTGCCTGTATGCATCAATATGAATGGAGAAAAAAGATTAATGATATCAATGGCATATCTTGATAATGTATATGATATTCCATTTGATAGACTGTGTGCACATGGTCAGTCAAATTACAACTCCTGGCGTTGCACTGTGGACATCTAGAACAAATGAAAAGTGACATATGTGGATGAACAGAATGGGACATACTTTGAGTGTTCACCACAATGAGCCATGACGTCAACAAGATAGAGGGAACAAGGTAAAAAGCGAAGGGAGTAGTCAAGTACTGAAGGAGTGTAATGTATCAAGTGTACCTGAATCGGTGGTCACACAAACAGATAACAACACAGTTAATGCCATTATATTATGGGGAAGATCAGACAATGTTGACTGATCAAGCTAGTTCACTCTGAAGATTGTACATTCTACATAGGTTTTGGCATTGGGCACAACTATATACTGGCACACATGGTTATTAGAATGTGACAAAAAGGAAAGACAACAGATTGCACTAAGGGATGGAACAACATTCAAGTGGCACAATGGGAAAAAAACCTCATAAACTTGACACTAGAGGAAAGGAATCAAAGGAACACATATGGGAAAGGGAGAACTGAACATACATAAAAGTGAAATGTTGCCAAGGTTGTGACTAGATAAGGAAGGACTTTGGAAGAATGGGAACCATTACAGTCTATCCTGAACATATAAATCTTCCTTCAAATGATAAAGTATCAGGATTCTCTAACATGAGAAAAAAAAATAAACACAACAGGTGGGCAGAGCATAACAACTCGAAGTGTAAGTTGCTAGGTACATCCAGGCCAGTCTTTCAGGCTACAATGAATGTGAATAGGATAAGTAAGTGAAAAGAACGCGGCCATAAGAAGATGCTCACCCATAGATAATACACGTCAAGTCAGGACAACAAGGGATCTGAATGGTTGCATTGCCAGTGTTGTGTACAAACATGGGCAAATATGCCATACATGTCAGTGAGAAGACAAGATGTAGAAAACATGACAAAAACCAGTGACAGGCAGCAAAGTAAACAGAGAAGATAATATAAAGGAGGACATAGAAAAAATTATCACACAAAACCTAATCCACATTCTCCCACAATGATGCACAAGGGCCAAATCTTCCAGCAGTAATATGGCATGACCACAATGATGTGACAAATTGTGACACTTTATCACAGATATCATCAAGTCTAGGTATCACTACATGTCATGTGTTCGGTTTTCTTGCTAGCAATTGATCTCTGTGCAGTAGCATGGGTGAACCGCATTCTTATCATGATTACATCACCAACCCTTGTCACATGCCCAATTCTCGTGGCTCTACTTGGCCCCCACTCGTGCAATATACACAATTTTGCTCGCCTAACCCTAACTAGAACTAATACCTGGCCCCAAGGGCTGCTGTCCATCTATGGTGGTGGATACAACCAATCTCAACTATAACTATACTAGATCAGGGGCATGGATGGGTGGGCCAGTTGGAGGTATATTGGTGGACAGGAGCAAATGAATGGCACTGTGTGAGCCAGGGTTTCTCTTGTTTGGGGGCAGGTGCACATTTTATTGTTTTCATGCGAGATAATAATATAATACTAATCCTGTTGGAATTGGAGCAAGCTTGGGTGCAACCCCGAGCGTCATCGGACCGCGTCGAAACCAATGCACGCTGCCACATATTGTTTCCCGCATATGTTTATCCTTTCTAAGTTGTACTTATTGTTGTAGGTCGTGCTATGACCACCCTGCTCTTGTTCACCCCATGCTCGTGCAATGACCATGGCCTGAGCACACCCTTGTATGTCTTACACTTTGTCTCAATACTTTGCCCAGATGAGTATTTAGTTCAAGGCATGTAATGGTGACCATCTCAGTCCATTGTCTCTCGCGCACGACGACTGAGGTGAGCCACTTTAGATTGCTTTTCGTACCTACTCGAGCTGATGCTGTACGTAGCCCACTGTCTCTCGATAGGTAAATAACATCAGTCCATTGTCTCTCACGCATGACGACTGAGCCTGCTGTCTCTCGATAGCTGTTGCACGCCCATGTATAGATCATAGGTTATTGAGCCTGCGCTGAACCTCTGCGTTCGTTCATCACCATGTCCACCACCATCCCTGTCATGACTGATATGCTCCCCAGCAACATGCCCAAGCTCGATGTCAAGGGCACGAACTGGGCGATCTTTTCATTCCATTTCCAGGTTGCTGTTGAGGCCAAGGAGCTCTGGGGTCACTTCGATGGTACTTCGACCCGTCCTCCTGTCTCCTCAAATTCGACTGACCAGGAAACTGCTGCTATGAACAAATGGGTCAAAGATGAGAGCCTCGCGAAGCATTTCCTCACCCAATGTATCCCCAACTCGACCGCTCTGCGCATCAAAAGCCTTGGGTCCATTGCCGATATGTGGAATGCGATCATTACAGAATATACCGAGAAGGGTGTGTACACGCAAACGGACTTGTGCACCCAGTTCCTCGAGTCCCGTCTTCCGAAGAACCAGGAAGTCCACCACTTCCTCGACGGTCTTCGAACGAAGCGAGAAGAATTAGCGGCCGTCGGTGTTACCATTGACGAAACTGATTACCGCTCGACAATCATTCGTTCCCTTCCCAACTCCCTTGCGAATTTTGCTTCGAGTCAACTTGCTGCTGCCCGTCTCTACAGCACTGTGAAAACCATCATGCTGGATACCTTGATCTTGATCATCATCAAGGAGGCCGAGCGTCAAAAAGCCCGCAGCACCTCCTACCACAATGGGAACTTGAAGGATCGTGACAACTCAAAGGACGAGGCTATGGCCACCACCTCCGCTAATACTTCTCAGGGCCGTGGCTGTGGAAGGGGTTACCAAGGATCCTCTCGACCCGGAAATGGTGGAAGGGGGAGCTCTGGTCTTTGCTGGGTTTGTGGTTCTGATCAGCACAAATCTCCCCATCACTATTTGCGAAATCAGACGAAGGATGCTGATAAAGAGCAGAAGAAGACCGGACCTCAGAATGCTGAAAGCAGTGTGCATGTCGCTGCTGTTGATTCAGATGACGAAGACGGAGTGTTCAGAGTCTTTGATGAATCCAGCGATGACGAATTGATCCCTGGACTGCTCCCTGCTCAAACCAACGAAGAAATCAGTGATGGATATGATGACAAAGCGGACCCTGACTCAGATGATGAAGATATGGCCCTAAAAATTACTGATGGGCTGCCGCACACTGAATCATGCCACGTAGAGCTTTATGACTCCAGAATGACACATCATATCTCCCCATATCATGACCACTTTGAGGGTCTCACAGACATTCCCTCGAAGCCATTCACCGCTGTGAATCGCCAGACCTTCAGTGCAACTGGAGTCGGCGACATGATCATAGAAATCCCAAACGGACATGAAGTGTCTCGCCTCCGACTTACCGAAGTCCTTTACTCACCTGAAGTAGGCTATACCCTGGTCTCTATTGGTCGTCTTGATGAGCTTGGCTTCTCAACAACATTCGCAGATGGATATTGCACCATCCAGGGATCAGATGGAGAAACGATCGGAAGGATCCCACATACCTCAAAAGGACTATATCGCGTCATCCATGACCACGAAATGGCCAGTGCTGCCACCAAGAAGCTCACCGTAATGGAGCTTCATCAGCTTTTCGGACACATCGCGCCATCCACAGCTTATCACCTTGCCAAACGAGGTTTGGTTAGCAGTTTAAAGTTCAACGATTCAAAGGATGGCGGTACCTTCTGCGAGTTGTGTGTTTATGCCAAGGCAACATGAAAGCCAGTCGCAAAAGAACGCCAAGGCGAGCATGCCAAGACAACCAGCGACATCATTTGGTCTGATGTCTGGGGACCTGCTCCTGTTACAACGCTAGGTGGAAAATGCTACTATGTCACGTTCACGGACAACCACACTCGGCTTACCTATATGTACGCACTCCGCCAGAAAAGCGAAACATTTACCACATACAAAGCTTTTGAAAGTTGGCTCAATTGCCAGCTTGCAGCAAAAGTAAGACTCCTCCACTCAGATCGCAGAGGAGAGTATCAGGGCAAGGATTTCATCCTCTATCTGCAGCACCAAGGTACTGTGCAGCGTTTCACTGCTCACAATACCCCTCAGCACAATAGTGTGGCTGAGCGACTCAACTGGACGATCCTCGAATGAGTTCGTGCCATGCTCCACACTAGTGGCTTGCTGAAATTTCTGTGGGGTGAGGCAGCTTGTCACGCTGTCTGGCTGAAGAATCGAACACCCACCAAATCTCTTGATGGCCTCACCCCATATGAGGTCGCTTTCGGCAAGGTCCCCGATTTGAGCTGATTGTGCGAGTGGGGTTCCGAAGTCTTCGTACAAATGGAGAAAGGGACAAAGCTAGGTGGCCGTGTGGAAAAAGGACTGTGGGTGGGAATTGATGACCAAACAGAGTATGCTGTCCGTGTCTACTGGCTGTCCAAATGCTCAGTCATGGTCGAACAGAACGTCTACTGGAACCCTTCCCTGCGTCATGTTGAGGGGGAGGAAGAAGACAGTCCATTGGGCAACGTCACACAGGCGTATGTCCCACTCCCAAATAAAATTAATGCTGACCACGTTCCTCCTACGACTACTACGACTGTACCGCCCAAGTTCGAGCCATCTCCCACACCACCTATCACCCCTTCACCACCTACCAACGACCCCATCAATGAACCTCGCCCGAAACGCCTTCACCGACCCTCTCAGCGTGTCCTTGACATCATCAACAGAAAGGCCGCTGATCCCATTCCACCACGAGGAGTACAGCTCCCTGACCCCATTCCAGAAGTTCCTGAGCCTGACCCAGGACCATCTGTGCTTGAGGGGGAGGGTCAGTCTGACCAAATACTCACTGTCCTAGATGACTACGATGAGATCGAGCTTGCACTGGCCCTGAATGACTTCATGGCCAAAGCTGAAGCACTTGAACCTACATCAACTGCAGATGCAAAACGTCCCCCAGAATGGCCCCAGTGGGAACAAGGCATTCAAGAAGAACTCGACACGCTGCACAAAGCCGGTACCTGGGAGCTCGTTAACTTACCACCTGGCGCCAACCTTGTAGGCTCAAAATGGGTTTTTTTGCATAAAGAAGGATGCTGCTGGAAATGTCGTCAGGTACAAGGCACGATTGGTCGCGCAGGGTTTCTCGCAGGTTCCAGGCGTCGATTATTTCGACATGTATGCCCCTGTCACCAAGCTCGCCTCGATTCGAACTGTCCTTGCATTGGCTGCATGACAGGACATGGAGCTGCACCAGGTTGACATCAAAGGCGCATATCTTAACAGAGAACTCACAGACGGTGAACGCATCTACATGCGCCAGCCACCCGGTTACGCTGACCTGACCCACCCACGTCGTGTCTGTCGACTGCGCAAGACCCTATACGGTCTCAAGCAAAGTGGCTGCCACTGGTATCAGAAACTCATCAAAATCCTTGTCGACAAGCTTGGTTTTCGACAATGTCAAGTCGACCAGGCTGTTTTTGTCAAGCGCTCGGGCACATCACTCAAAATCATTGTTGTCCACGTTGACGACTGCACCATTGCAACCAGCTCACCAGATCTCGTAGTGAATCTCAAATCACAACTTCACAAGCACGTCAAAATCATGGACCTAGGCAAACTACACTGGCTCCTCGGCATCGAAGTAACTCGGAACCGCACAGAACGAACCATTTCCCTCACACAATGTTCCTACATCAACTCGATCGTTCATTGCTTCGGTTTCGACCAACTCAAACCTGTGTCCATGCCTATGGAGCCACAAGTAAAACTGACCACCAGCCAGTTGCCCTCAACCAGTGCTGAATACACTGCTATGCAGCACATCCCATACCGTGAAGCTGTCGGCTCCTTGATGTACACTGCACTCGGTATGCGACCTGACATCTCATACCGTCTCCCGCTTCTCTAGCAACCCTGGCATGCCCCATTGGGATGCTGTTCGTCACGTTTACAGGTATCTTAGCAGAACGAAGGACCTGCGGTTGACTTACGGCGGCAAGAAGAAGCAGTTGCTCGGATATACGGATGCTGATGGTAGTATGGCCAAGGATCGCAAAGCCATCTCAGGCTATGCCTTCCTTATCAATGGAGGAGCCGTCTCATGGAGTTCGAAGAAGCAAGAAATCGTGTCGCTCTTGACAACAGAGAGCGAGTACGTCGCTGCGACGCATGCTGCAAAAGAAGCGCTGTGGCTGCACACGCTCATCACCGATCTTTTCGCACCACTCGATGATGCAACCACACTCTTCTCCGACAATCAATCCGCTATCGCACTCACAAAAGATCATCAGTATCATGCATGTACCAAACATATCGACATCCACTTCCACTTCATTCACTGGATCATAGACGAAGGGAAACTTCGTCTGATCTTTTGCCCTACAGACAAAATGGTCACCGATATGCTTACAAAAGCCCTTCCGTCCCCCAAGGTCAAGCATTTTGCCACTGAACTCGGGCTGCACACAGCTTGAGGGGGAGTGTTGGAATTGGAGCAAGCTCGGGCGCAACCCTGAGCATTATTGGACCGCATCGAAACCGACGCGCACTGCCACATATTGTTTCCCACGTATGTTTATCCTTTCTAAGTTGTACTTATTGTTGTAGGTCATGCTACGACCACCCTGCTCTTGTTCAGCCCGTGCTCGTGCAATGACCATGGCCTGAGCACACCCTTGTATATCTTACACTTTGTCTCGATACTTTGCCTGGATGAGTATTTAGTTCAAGGCATGTAATGGCGACCACCTCAGTCCGTTGTCTCTCATGCACAATAACTGAGGTGAGCCACTTTAGATTGCTTTTTGTACCTACTCAAGCTGATGCTGTACATAGCCTGCTGTCTCTCGATAGCCGTCGCACGCCCATGTATAGATCATAAATCCAGCATGGTAATACTGATCTAAGACAGGGATGGCCATTATGGACTATACTTGGATGCATCCCTCTTGGACAGTTCCTTGGCACTGTGCCTGACCTTTCATAATCCACTGCTATGTGGCCAATCGTAGCATGATCACGTTGGACAACAGACTCGAAAACTGTGGATGGATCAGTACCAGCACAATGAGAAAGAAATACAACATATACCATTCCCGAGAAACACTTTAGCACACTCTGCAATGGCCATGTCCACTACCATCGACACATAATACTGTTCCACATCCAGCTGCATGTCAACCATGCTCACCACATCTGACCAGCCGTCTGTTATGAGAGCCTCATGGAGTTCTCTTGGTACCCAGGGCCACTCATTTGAGAGCACAAACACCCTCCACAGTCTGGAATATGCTGCCCTAATCTCGTGCAGTTGTGCCACGACCTGGTCCATGGTGGGAAAACAGTGCACAAGGTAATATGCCTTGCATGCAGTGGTGTTGTTGGCAAATGGATGCAGATTGAAGTGGTCGATGAGCGAGGGGTGTTGGTTGATGCCCATATACTTGGCACCCCATTTGATGAGATTAGGACAGTGTTCAATGTAGTCGCCTCACCAGAAATGAATGGCAATGAGCCCAGTTAATGTTCTGCTGAGGTTGGAGATAAACATGGTCTTGGTGGAGGGGGGTTGGAGGAGGGAAAAGTTGTGTGTGATGGTGGATTGGATGAGGGGGGATCAGGTAAAGTCCACAAGTATCAGGGACACAATAAGGGGGCTTAACAGGGAGAGGACATGTGGGCCACCAAAGAGGCTGGGCAGTGCCATGAGTCAGAATAGACACAAAGAATGAAAAGTCTTACAAGTGGTTGAAAAGATTGTGTGTAGACGAGTCAACCTCAATGCATTGAGTGTCGACATGAGTGAGCTGCGATTGCCACCACTCAATCACAACAACCCCGTCTGCATTGTTTGGGGTGTTTGCAGAGCTAAGAACATATGGGGTGATGTCTGGACTAGAGCAGACATGTTGGTAAAATTCTGCACTCATGATGAGTGGGGATTGTGATGCATTGGACATGGGATCACCTGCGGATGGGCCTGATATGATGGCATTCATGGGTATATGTGTTGGACAAAGAGCAAAGCTGTATAATGTCCATGGGAGGGGTATGGGAGACCAGGTATAATCCTCAAAGACAAAAGAGATGTCAGAGATGTAAGTGAGGTATGACATCAAGAGTCTGCAAAGGGCAGGTCAGCATGCCCTCGACGCAGATAGGTAGGCTACACACACTTTCTGGAGAATATTGTTCAACCCATGTCCCCAGATATGACCTGGAAATCTGATATATCACATTGGATGAGTGTTAGGACGTGTGAGAGCAGCAACAGCATGCTGGGGAAGATGATGCTCGAAATTTCTAATTCTCAGATGGGGATACAACAACATCTGTATCAAGCATGGAGACAAGTGGAAGGCTGCTTTCATCTGCCATCACAGTTCGTTCAAACCCCTAGTCATGTATTTCGGACTCTACAACTTCCCTGCCACTTTTCAAACCATGATAAACAAACTGTTCTTGGACATGAATAATGTGGTCATGGTATACATCAACAACATAATGATCTTTACAAAAACAACAGATAAAGCCAAACATGATGCCATAGTACTTGAGGTACTGTGCCACTTAGAAGAAAATGACCTATTCCTGAAGCCAGAAAAGTGCTCATTCCACCAGTCAGAGGTAGAGTTTCTTGGCATGATTGTTGGAAAGGATGGAATAAAAATGAATTAGTCAAAAGTAAAAGCAATAATGAAATGGCTGCAGCCAACTACCATAAAAGGAGTCAGGAGCTCCCTGGGCCTAGCCAACTTCTATAGAAGATTCATCAAGGACTATGCTAAGGTCACATATCCCCTACATGATCTCACAAAGAAGGATATTAGCTTCAAATGGGATAATACCACAAATCAAGCATTTAACATATTGAAGCTAGCCTTCACAACCACGTCCATTTTAGCATTCCCAGATATAGATAACAAGTATCATCTGGAATGTGACATATCAGACTATGTATGCCACAGGGGCAGTTCTATCTATAGAAAAAGATGATCATTGGCACCTGGTTGCCTTCTACAGCCACTCAATGATGCCACCAGAGTGAAACTATCAGGTTGCAGACAAAGAGATGCTAAGCATCATCTGTGCATTAGAGCAATGGCAACATTACCTCAAAGGTGCATATCACCAATTTGAAATTTGAAATAACCATGCCAACCTTCAGTTATACATGACGAGGTAGGACCTCACATGCAGACAAGCCCAATGGGCACAGTATTTGTCCAGGTTCCATATGAAATGGCATCATAAGCCAGGAGCCACTATGGAAAAGGCCGACACATTGTCTTGCCAAGAGGACCACAGAGTTGGAGTCAAGTATGACAACAAACATGTGTTAGTCATAGTGCCCGAAATGCTGTCTTCTCAGGATCAGATCTCTACTGTGATGATTTAGGACAAAGGACACACATTAACAAATAAAATCCAAAAATAGCTTGCCCAGCTATTGGAGAATAACCTTCTGAAGCTAAGAACTTGTGGATTTTCCCAGGATAAAACAGGCCTATACAGGGACATGAAGGGTGCTTGCTTTGTGCCCACAGATCCACAGCTAAGAATGCAGATCATCCAAAAGCATCATGATATAACCATCACTGAATACCCTGGTTATAAAAAAACATTAGAAAATATAAAAAGAAACTTCACATGACCAGGAATGCCATCACTCATGAAGGAATATGTTGCTAGATGTGACAAATATCAGCACATGAAAGGATCCAATCAGCCTCCAGCAGGCTTGCTGAACCCATTGGACATACCCAATCAGCCCTGGGAACACATTTCAGCAGACTTCATCACAGATCTACCCAAATCCTGTGGATTTGATGCAATCTTGACAGTTGTTAATAGATTCTCTAAAGAAGTCATATTGATCCCATGCCTCAAGACAAGTAGTGCCTTAGACACTGCCTTTCTATTCTTAGATCACATCTGGAAGCATCACGGTCTTCCTAAAATGGTCACTTTGGACCAAGGACCACAGTTTGCTGCACAAGTAATGCAGGAAATCAACCAGCAACTTGGTATCTCTTTGAAACTCAGCACCTCCTCCATCTGCAGAGAGATGGACAGACAGAGATAGTCAATAAAGAAGTTGCAAAGTTCCTGAGAAACTACTGTGTAGATAGGGCTAATTGACTTGTCATCACCCAGTTCTTCATTAATAATAGAAAATACAGCTCTCACAGCAAGACACTATTTGAGATAACAAAAACATTTCACTTGAGGATTGGTGTAGAACTGCTTTCTCCTCAGACCAACAGAGCACCAGCCACTCAGGCATTCAAGAAAAACTAGATGCAGACCTTTGAGCAGGTCTAGGACACATTAACAAAATCCCAGACAAAAATGAAGGTGAATGCTGACAAGTATCATAGTGCCACCCCAGCATATGCTATTGTCTGGCTTGCAACAGAAAATCTCCACTTGACACATGCCTTGAAGAAGCTATCTGAGAGGTGGCTCAGTCCATATATGATCATAGATCTGATTGGGACCAATGCAATAAAATTAAAACTCCCACATTCCATGAGAATTCACCCAGTTGTAAACGTCTCTAGGGTCAAACCTTATAGGAAAAGGTTAGAGGGCCAAACCATTGATCACCCCAGACTGGTGCAAGTCACCAAGGACTGAGACAATGAATGGGAGGTTGACTATATCACAGATTCATGATTATGTGGAAAACACTTAGAATACCTTGTCCACTGGAAAAGATATAACAAGTCAGACTGGACATGGAAACCACTTACCCATTTGGAACATGTGCAAGATGCAGTGTGTGACTTCCATAACTCCAACCTCTCAGCCCCACAGGCCCAATTCTTATCTCCACTGGACTTTCTTCTTCTGTTTGACAAAAAAGCTGATAACTACACTGCACTAGCACAGTGTGACATTCCCTTTAATTGCCTGGAAGTCAATCTTTAGCAAGGGGATAGTGTTACCACTGCCAAACTCTTTTCACAGTGCTAGACACACTTAGCCATTTTCAATGACTCTAGATGAGTCATCCATCATCACCACAATACCCATGACTACAGATAGTCACCATGACACAGCCATGATCATGTGACTTATCTCTGGATGGATACATAAGAACTAACAATTCACATAACTCACAACCCTTATCTATTGATCCCCATCATGCTTCTCCTCTTTAATCTCCCACCATCACAGGGCTGTTCTGCCACCCTGTGCTATGCTTCTTTTCCATTTGATACACCACATGGCTATACCCTTATGACTCACCCCTCATTCCTCTTATCTATTAATCCCCATCACAAGGCTATGCAAACCAGTACTGCCACACAGACAACCTTCTATTTCATATTTCTTATCTTCACTGCCATTATCATGACTCATAGTGACTTGTCTGATAGACACTACTTTCTACCCTCTATGGTATATAACATGTACAAATAGAACCACACATGTACAACCCCCTAGGTATTATATAAACCCCCAGAGCCCAACTGGAGCCCCCAGTCTGGTTTTCTTGTTCTTTTTCTTTAACAGAGGGACACTAGACTTGAAACTCTTTCTTCCTTTCTTCTTTATGACCAAGATAAACTGCTGGTTGATTCTTTTGAATACTCCTTCACTGAAGTTGTTACACCCTTACCCCACCAACATTGCTCTAGACTTCCAGTGTAGCTAGTACCTGGATCACGTATATCCTATGCTCTTGTCATTCTTGTCACCAGTCCATCCCTTACAGTATACCCTATGACCTTATGCCAAGTATGTCCATACCCTATGCCCTACTATTACCCTATGCCCAGCCCTATACCATATATAAGGACTTCACTTGTATAGCATTTGAGGAAGCTCTTGGAATACAGAGGATTTGACCCAGTTACTTTTGAGATGCTGTCCTTTATGAGATCCCTTGCTGGTTACAATCAGCAGTGGTTTTATCTTTTTTGACTTACATAACTCCTCTACTCAAACACTATTACTTTTTCTACTCTCTTGAACTACGTTCTTTCTTGTTGCAACCACTGAGGTCTGACCAACCAATATCAGTACTGCTAAGCCAAGATTACCAACTTGAATGATGACTTCTTACTATATGTCCCAAAGCACAAGCACTCATACTGGAACAACACAGGATGTACCTCAATGACTAGCAAAAAGTGAGTTCTCATTACCTACCTTATCACATGTGTTGATATATTTATCTTATCTTATCATAGATTAGATTAGATTAGATCCATTATTAGAGCTCTGCTAGTATTATCTAATCACTATGTATATAAACCAGGTCAGTAGCTCTAATAACACTAAGTGCTTTTCTACCCACAATCACCTTCTAGTCTCTACTTCCTTTACCAAAGGTAAGATACCTAGAGGCTTCTTAGTTAGCCCTCAGTGCTGCTCCACATGTCAACCAGATGTCCTGCAAGGGGCATGTTAGGTGCATGCCAGATGTCAGTTACAACAATATATTCCTGATCTTGACTTGGAGAGTGTTACGCTTTCAACCGGGAAGGTTTAGGTGTGGACTTGGACTGGGAGCTTCAGTTCAAGAAGGATCGATCGTTATAATGCTCTGCCAAAGAGTGAGTCAGATGAAGCTAAGGGTTCGAGTACAGAGACATCTATTCCAAGTAGACTAAGCTTGGAGTTTACAAGAGAACATGATTTAGTTTAAATACTTCAAGACAAGAAAGAAACCATGGTGATATGCCAGTGTGAAATATAATCAGAAGGAAACAGGGATTAGAACATCAATCACAGAAACACAGGAGATGAAGTTAGAAGCACTGGAAAGAGATGGTAGTAAGGGGAAACATCATGATGGTGAGACACA
This sequence comes from Phylloporus cf. nigrescens, assembly GCA_038094575.1. Taxonomy (NCBI): domain Eukaryota; kingdom Fungi; phylum Basidiomycota; class Agaricomycetes; order Boletales; family Boletaceae; genus Phylloporus; species Phylloporus cf. nigrescens. The sequence goes on along the minus strand of JBBPTW010000043.1, from coordinate 31,111 downwards.
GTGAGTGCCATTAATGTGAAGATAGTGTCCTGGAAACAAAGGGAGAAGATCAGAAGGTGGAAAGGTGGGGATGGCCGTGGACATGAGGAAGCGGACGTAAGGTCCAGTAAAGTGAAAGAACAAGAATAGGGAGGATAACAAAGAGAAATCATAACATTACCCCCTTTGTATGTCGGAAGGCATCTAATCTTCCGTACAAGACATGGAGTCATTCAAGGACAGGGGAGCCGGTGGAGTTGGCATGACCCGCATCGTCTGCCAGTTCTTCATCAGCTGGGTCTGTAGGAGTTGAGGGGGGACGAGGATGAACGGGGTTTCCCAGCCAGTTGAGGTGGAGGGATGAGCTAGAGTGAGAGGAGACGACCGGGGAGGAGGCTGGGTGACGAGTGGGACCCGTTCCAGAGACTTTATTGCACTTGGGGCAGTCTGCGAAGGGGCACCTAGTATGAAAGGGGTGGCCTGTACGATGGCAAACATAGCACGCTTTAGAGAAGTCACAGTGGGTAGGGGGGTAGGGACTGATAGGGCGACTGTTATGGCGGGCTTCTCGAAAGTGGGCAGGTTCGGGTTTGGAGAGGGATTTAGCAAGGTCGGTGGCATGAGCATAGTTAGCAGCGATAATGAGATCCCCCAGGCCTAGTTGACAGAGAGCATGGAGAAGAACCTTGCGCTGTTCTTGGTGGATGGAGGTAAGGGTGTTCGAGATGAACAGAGTGGCAAGGTCCACTCTCTCCTCTTGCTGTCGCACCAGGAAAAGGAACAGGCTCATGTGAGCGGTGGTTTGGTAGGTGAGGAGGAGGTAGTGGATGGGAGAGCCCAGCTTGATCAAACCATCCAAATGATACATCAGATGAGGATCCTCCAAGAAGGCGACGTATAGAGGGATATCCCTCATCCATAGGTTCTCTGGTTTTTAAGGTGGTTTCCGGGAGGGACGGGGCAGGAGGAGAGGAGGGAGGAGGGGGTGCCACAACCCTGGGTGATCGAGGAGGTGAGAGGGATGCTGGCCAGTCTCGTGAGAAGAGATGAGGAGGGGTGGTCAGAAGGGTGATGGGTTGCATGCTGAAGTCGTTTGGGGAGGTACTTGGGGGAGGAATTGGGATCGGCATAGTGTTTTCTAAGGGGTTGGCCATGATATAGGGCAAGAGCGGCGCAAAGGAATTTCTGAGAGAAGGTCGAAGATGGGGAAAAGGTCTTGGGGTGGGCCTTTTTGTAGTCTTCTAGGATATCTTTAGCATTCCCCAGGTTCCATTCCGGTTTCCAAGAGTTGTCTGAGGACGGGTATCCTTCCCATTTGATCAGGAATTCCCTTCTGGCAGGAGATCCCTGGTGGCATAAGATCGCTTCTACCTTGAAGTGTTCCTCTTCCGATATCAGATCTGGAGGAGGAAGGGGAAAGTTCTTGCCATGTATATCATTTTCTTTGTAAGGGGTGAGAAGGGAGGCATGGAACGTGTTGTGGATTTTCTAGGACTGAGGGAGGCGGAGTTTATAGGTGATTGGGGATAGGGCTTCAGAGATGGTAAAGGGGCCCTCTTGTTTAGGGGCGAATTTGGGATTTGGAACAGCTCTTCGAAGGTTTCGAGCTTCTAATCAGACTTTGTCTCCTTTCTTCAACGTAGGGGGAGGGTGTTGGAAGTGAGCTTTCATGGTTTGGAGGGCTAGGGCATGAGCGGCTAGGGCTTCATTTCTTGCTGCAGAGATAAGTTTGAGGTGGTCCTCCACAGCCAGGATGTTGGTATCAGTGATGATGGTCGGTAGGGGGCGGGGTTCATAGCCCATCATGAGAAGGAAAGGGGACTGGTTGGTAACAGAATGAGGATGGTGATTATGGGTAAATTCCGCCATGGTAATATGATCAGCCCAGGTTTCAGGGGGGTTTCCACAGAAGATTCGGAGGTAGGTTTCAATTTCTTGGTTTACGCGTTCGGTTTCACCATCCATTTGAGGGTGATAGGCGGTGGACAGAGAGAGGTTATATTTGAGGAGATGACCTAATTCTTTGGTGAAAGTAGAGGCAAATTGAGGACCTCTGTCAGAAATGATTTTGTCATAGAGTCCGAATCATTTGAAGACTTTGTTGAAAAAGAGTAAAGCGACGCCTTCCGCAGAGATATTTTTCTTGGTTGGGCAGAGGATTACCCCCTTAGTAAGACCATGGTCAACCATGACCAGAAGAGTGTTGAAGCCTCGGCAGGGGGGAAGATCGGTGATGAGATCACAGGAGATCTGTTGAAACGGTCGTTGTGCAGAAGATGGAATGGGGAGCAGAGGTGTGCGGGTGGGGTGTGTGTTGGCCTTATTTTGCTGGCAGGTGGCACATCCCTCCACATATTTTCATACGAAGGTAGCCAGCCCTGGCCACCAAAATTCAGAGGAGACGAGCTGATGAGTCTTTAGAAATCCTGGATGTCCTGCTGAGGGATGATTATGATGTCTGACAACGACCGTCCTCCAAAGGTCACCATCTGGGGGAACATAAATTTGACCTTGGTACATCAGAACTCCTCCTGCAAACTTCCAGTTTGAGAGGCAGGTTCGGAATTTAGAGGGTAATCCCTCCATTGCTTGTAGTATGTCCTGCACCAATAGGTCCTTTTCGGAGGAGAGAGATAATTTTTGATATAGGTCTAAGTCAATGAGACAGGTGAACAGGGAAGACGGTAGGAGGGTAATGCCTTCATTGTTGGAATCTTCTGCAGGGATGAGGTCTGGTCGCCTAGAAAGGGTGTCCAGTCCTGCAATGGCTTTTCCTGGAACATGGTCGATTTGAAGGTCAAAATCCGCTAGGTCTAATAGCCAGCGAGCTTGCTGTCAGATTAATTTCTGAGGTTGTCGAAAGTAAGTTAGATTTTTGTGGTCAGTCCAGATTTGGACAGGAAAGGGGGAACCATGGAGGTAGTGTCGCCATGCCTTCAAAGCACAAATGACTGCCAGTAACTCTCTGTCATGAATATCATAGTTTTGTTCCGCTGGGAGGAAGGTTTGAGATAGGTAGCCACAGGGATGCCAGTCTCCGTTGATGTCTTGTTGGGAGAGGATTGCCCCAGAGGCATACTTCAAGGCATCCGTAGTTACTGCAAAGGGTTTGGACACGTCTGGGAAGGAGAGTACTGGTTCAGATAGAAATAGTTGTTTGAGAGTGTTGAAGGCTAGTTCACAGTCTGGGGTCCATTTCCAGAGTACGTCTTTCTTGGTTAGATCGAGTAAGGGATGAGCAACGTCGGAGTAGTGGGGAATGAACTGTCGATAAAAGTTGGCAAATCCCAAAAAGGATCGTACATCCCGGACCTTCTGTGGGGCAGGCCATTCGGCGATTCCCTTGAGTTTAGTAGGGTCCATGGCTATTTGTCCAGGTCGAATGACCATCCCAAGATAGTTCACTTCTGACACCCCAAACTCGCATTTCTCTAATCGGAGATAAAGGTCCAGTTCTTTCATTCTTTGAAGAACGTGTTTGGTTCGCTCTTTATGGATGGTTTCATCTGGGGAGAAGATCAGGAGGTCATCCATGTAGATGACTAGCCACCCTTCCACTATAAGAAAGATAAAAAGTTGGATAATGATAAAAGTGGTGGGTGCAAGTTAGACTTGTCCCAGGGGTTCCTTGGTAAGGTTGGTAAGGTGAGAAGGTGTTGCTATGAGAAGACCTGAGCGCAAATAGACAAGTCCGGTCGATTCCGGACTCGTAAGTGAAGCAGATGTGTAGTTTCCAGTACTGGATAGCATACTGGATATGGCGGATAGGACGAACAGTGACAAAGACAAAAGACAAACGATGAGGGAGAGCGTCACAAAGACTCAACGATAGAGTCTGACACTTAGTGAGACGAACGATGGGGTGTCAAAAACCTTCCCATTTGGAGCAAGGTACAAGATTTTTATAGTCTGGGCATACCCTGCGACTAAGTAAGGTACAGATGAGAATAAAGTGACAGCATCAGTCAACTGCCAACAGTATCAAGAAATGAAATATGAAGTTAGAATATAAGTGACAGCTCAAGTCTGGTGACAGTGGTATCAAGGTATGAAGTGAGATGAGATATGACCTGGACTCAATAGAGAGAATAAACGTATGAAGAGCTCACAGACCATGCGGGCATATGAAGACTGATTAGTCCGTACGGTGGTTGATAAGTCCATATGAGTAAGAGAGAAACAAAATAAAAATAAAATGTAGAAAGCGGAACGAGTGACTGGATGCATGACCGGATGCATGACCGGATGCATGACTGGATAGTATACCGAATACGTAGTCCAGTGTTAGTCCGGTACTGGAATAAACAAATACATACTTGATCGCAAGTGGATAGACACAGAACACTAAGGGACGTTTTGAAGGACACCCTTGAATACTATGGGAACCTAGAAAGACAGGGGACAAGCCCCTACGAACGTAAGGAGCACTGAGCTCCTACACCGCGATCATATCTCGGAAGGAGTTGTTTATAAAGCGTTGGAAGGTCAGAGGGGAGTTGGTGAGTCTGAAGAACATTACAGTCAGTTCAAAGAGTCCTTTGTGGGTAATAAAGGCCACCTTCCACTGGTCTCCATCTCGGATACGAACATTATTATACCCCCATCATATGTCAAACTTGGTGAAGACCCTGGCATCTTTCAGTTTATCCACCAGATCAGAGATGATTGGTAGGGGGTAACTGTCTTGTACGGTGTGTTTGTTTAGATACCAGTAATCCTGGCAGGGTTGAAGTTTGCCATCCTTCTTTTTGACAAAGAAAAAGGGGGAGGCTTGGGGGGAAGAGGAGGGTCGGATTTTTCCTGCTTGAAGGTTTTCTTCAATGAATTCCTCTGCAGCAAGCCTTTCGTCAGGGGACAGAGGATATATTTTGCTAATTTTAGGGATGAAGGACTCTTTCAGGTTAATAGGGTGGTCATAAGGTCTGGATGGGGGAACATGGTCGGTAGACTTTTTCTGGAAGATCGAAGCGAATTCAGAGTATTCGGGGGGTAAGGTCACCTGTTGCTTGGTGGAGTGCTGAGCTAGTTCAGTGGAGATGGTTGTTTTTCATAAGATAGTTTGGAGTCTGTTTTTAGAAGGGAGGGTTTGAAAGAAGCGGGAGACAGACTTCTGAATGCAATTGAGGGAGTATGAGAGATATGCTCTTTTCACAAAATTTTGGGGGGTTTCGTGCTTCAGGTAAGCCAGGGTGTGGCGCTGGGATTTACAGGTGGGTGCGTGAGGTGGTTTAACTTCTGCCTCCTTCATTTGGGCAGGTAGGGGGTCGGCAAGATGTTCATAGTAAAGGAAGGTGGATTGGTCTAACGTTTCAGAGATGGAGATCGCCCTTCGTTTCCAGTCAATTTTAGGGTTCGTTTTTTGAAACCAGGGGATTCCTAAGAGAATATTTTCTCACCCCAGATGCATAACATGAAAGGTTACTTTTTGGACGACTGAAGCAATCTTAATATAAAGGTGGGAAATGTATTTGACTTCCCCTTTTTTGTTGATAGTATGGTCAGTGTTTCTGACGGTGAGGGGTTCAGGTAGTCGGGTAAGAGAAAGGTTCCTTTTCGCAAAGTCCCAGTCAAGGCAGGAGATATCTGCTCCACTATCAAGCAGAGCAGTAGTGTCGACAACTTTTAGAGTGTTTGAAGGGCAGATTACTTTGACCGCAATGGTCAGGGCATTTTTGTCATTCGAGGCTATAGTTAGTTACAGGTGAACACGAAAGAGAAGGGGGAGGTCCTGGTGTCGAAGAAGGCCTCCCAGTCAAAAATCCTCTTCAGCAAGAGAGGCAAGACAAGCTATGAGTCCCTCGTCATCATCATCATCTTCTTCTATCAAGGTGGGGACCTCATCTTCTTTTTCCTGTTTCACTTCCCTCACCTTCTTTTTAACTATTTTGTTAACAGTCTTCTTTGCCAGCCCATGGTTAGGGCAGTCCCTGGCCAAGCCAGGCTTTCCACAAGTAAAGCAGAGCCCCTTCTTCATATAAAGCCCTTTCTGTTCATAGGAGAAACGGTCTATGTCCATGGCATTGGGATCTTTTCTGTTTGTAGTAGGGGGTTGATAGGACCGATTGGAGGAAGGGGGGGTGCAACTGCTGGAAGAGAATTTGTCAAGCTGGTTGAACTGGGCCTGGAAAAACTCTGCTTTCTGATACCAGGTATCGATTTTGTCAGAGATAGTATCCAGAGAGTAGATGCGCTTTGTGAGTTGAGGGGAGAGTCCTTTAGTAAAGAAGTGAATGGCGGCGGTGTCATTAGCTATTTCACTGGTGTGCAACGCCACCTTGAACTCGTTGATGTAATTCAGGACCTCCCTTCCTTCCTGTCTTAGTCTTTCCAATACATCCAGTCCTTTGGCTTTCTGATCCGTAGGCTGGAAGGATTTCTTTAGTTCTTTTACGAAGTCTACAAATGAGGGCCATTTGGAGTTATCTAATGCGTCTCGGATAAAGGAGGAGCTCCAAGAGAGGGCAGGCCCTTTTTTCATGAAAGAGAGGGCGAAGGCCACCTGTTTCTTGTCCAAGTTGTAGATGGTTTTGTTGACAGCAAGGTAGAGTCGAACAGATTGGATCCAGGGGAGGAAAGTCCTTTCCGCCCCATCATAGTCTTCGGGGAGTCTGAGACGAAGTTCTTTCGGGGTGGCAGTTGTCATAGGGACAGACGAAGGTGGTGTAGTGGAGAAGGAAGGAGTAAGGGGGGAGGGTTTCTTTCGGGAGGTGGAAGGTAGAGAAGGGTTCTGAAAAGGGTTTGTCCACGGGTGTGCCAGAGTTCTTTTGGTTCAAGAGGAGGGGAAGCAACTAGATAGTGCTTGGCAAGAAGGAAGGAGAAGCTTAGTCTTTTGTTACGCTTTCAACTGGGAAGGTTTAGGCATGGACTTGGACTGGGAGCTTCAGTTCAAGAAGGATCGATCGTTATAACACTCTGCCAAAGAGCGAGTCAGATGAAGCTAAGGGTTCGAGTACAGAGATGTCTATTCCAAGTAGACTAAGCTTGGAGTTTACAAGAGAACACGATTTAGTTTAAATACTTCAAGATGAGAAAGAAACCATGGTGATATGCCAGTGTGAAACATGATCAGAAGGAAATGGGGATTAGAACATCAATCACAGAAACACAGGAGACGAAGTTAGAAGCACTGGAAAGAGATGGTAGTAAGGGGAAACATCATGATGGTGAGACACAGTGAGTGCCATCAATGTGGAGATAGTATCCTGGAAACGAAGGGAAAAGATCAGAAGGCAGAAAGGTGGGGATGGCCGTGGACATGAGGAAGCGGACGTAAGGTCCAGTAAAGCGAAAGAACAAGAATAGGGAGGATAACGAAGAGAAATCATAATAGAAAGCCTTGAGATTGAAGTCTCAAAGGAGGGCAAGGTATGTGAGCAATGTGATACTGCTGAACCAAGAAATAGAGTTACCACCATGGGCATTGAACAGAATGTTGTGGGCAAAGAAAACCAGCCAGAGAGTACCATGATATTAGGAGGCTCGAATAATTCTAAGGAGTGGCAAGCCCTGGAAAGAGATACTACTGTAATTATCTGTCATGACAAATCAGCATTCAAAAAAGGGATGAACCCTGAGAACAAAGTAAAAACCACTGCTAGAGCTCTTGAGAAGCAAGCCAGATGTGTAGTACAGCACAAATTGTGGTGCAAAGAAAGGTCCCGAAGGAAGAGGAACCATGTTAAAAGCACCAATGAATTGGTTGCAAAACTAAAGTTAGCTTGAATGCCAAGAACAGTGGGGAATGAACCTTGGTTACTTGCAGCATCAAACCTTTGCAAAACCAGCATTGAAAAGCTACCTTGGAAAAACTTTGGAGCAGACTGACCAAGTGAAACAATGTCATAACTTGTTGTGCTCAAACCAACCTGACTTAGAGTTGTCCAATGAGGACAAGAGCAATACAAATAGCTCATTGAGTGAATCAAACATATCAGAGTCATTGCCATTGCCCAATAAATTATCTGATAATGGTGAACTAATTGCCAAGAAGAATCACTATGCTCATCTGAAAGAGAGACATGATTGTAAGCAAAACCAAAAGCCCAAAAATGGAAAAATCAAATCAGTTATTTCAATTTCATATGATGGGACAGCCCACTTGTGGGTATTACACCAGTCCACAACTGAGGTGGCATATGAGATTAGCAGTGTGAAGCAGCTGGATCAAATATTCACATTGTCTCATAGCTATGTTATTGAGCAAGTGAACAACTTGGAATCTTACATTAAGAAGATCCCTAATAGCCTGTACCAATGGAGGTGGAAAGAGTTTGCTATCAGACAGGTCAATTATTGCCTTCCTTGGGGTTTCAGAGCCAAGCAACATGAAAACCTTAAAAAGTCATACCTGAAGAAAGGATCCATGCAGAATTGCATGTCAGAGCTAGATAGGCTCAGGGACCCAACCAGAGGTGCAAACAAATGCAACCAAGCTGAGAGATGTAGGTTCAGATTCAAGCACAACCCAGCAAAGACAAACCTGCAGAATGTCAGCCCTACTACCAAGGTAGTGGAACCTACACATTCTATGAGTAGCCAAAATAATTGGTTCAAGGAAACCAAAAGAAAAAGGTCCAAGCCTGCAAGGCTCTGGTCAGACCAATGGAACAAATAAATACAATGGGTCATGATTGATCAACCATGACGTGGAGACAACAGAGATCAAGACTGATCTAATACCAATCCCTGAAATCCGAACAATCCAGATTGGGATTGCTCAAGGGGGAGATAGTAAATCAAAATGCACACCTAAGCCTGAAAAAAGGGCAACTAAGAGAATGTGATCAAGCAACGAGGGACACCACCAATGCATTGACAAGAAGCTATGCTTCAAATGTGACAGAAATGATTGCTTCATGAACACATGACTAAAGCAATGGGCAGTAGCTGGTGGGAGCTTGAGCAAACCACCTGGAAATCTGATGATGCTCAATGTCAACTTAACTGTAATGACTAAGTGACAGAAAGGTTTAATGTTAGCCTACCTGCAGTTGAAAGTCAAAAGTAACTCAGACAGGAACTTACCTGAACTGTTGAATACCAAGAATAGCCATGATGACAGGGTGGAACCTAGTGTGCTTGCTGACATATTGACACTCAGTGTTGACAAGGAGGACCTGTACAAAGAATGTGAAAATTATCACAATTCTGACTGGTACATTAGTAATCTGCTGGCACATCAGGTTGAAGATATTCTCTGGCAAGAAATACTGACCCCCAGAGATGTGCCTAGTGACCCACAGTATAAATACTTTGGTGCAAGACCACGAAGTTACCACAACAAGCACTACATTATTGGTTATACCCAACAGGTCAAGCAAGAATGGAATTACCTAATAAGGACCTTGCTGCAGCTACCAACTAGTGAATTCCAAATAAGCAACTGGTACACCCAACAGTTAGTTCAATTCGGATGTGGTGATGAAAACAAACAGACCACATGCCTGAAATTCTGCCTAACAATAAGCATGCTGGCATTCTATGTCCAGCATTGGCTAACCAAAGTCTTGAATATGAATTAGACCACAACCATCTTGTGGTTACAGTTCTGGAATAACCAGATACTATACCAGTACTTTGATACAGTCTGTGGGCACAAATAGATAGCCCAGCATGTGTTCAGAGCATGCCTCAGGACAAACAAAAATGAATATCCATCTAGGATGGCACTGTCTTGGCATCTTGGTGATGACAGCACTACAGAGGAGGGTAGTAACACACTACCTAAGAAACTGAATAACTCAGAAGAAATTCATGAACTGCTGAGAATTAAGGCACCAAAGAACTTACCGATAGTGATCAAGAGGAACTTCAGAACTGCTAAGGTCTTCAAGCAACTGATCCTGGAGCCCATCATTGTCATTGTGAAGACCAGTAGCTATTTAGCATAGGCCTTGCTCAATAATGGATTGTTTGCGAACTCCATGTTGACTACCTTTGCTAAGCAGTTAGAGGCAAAGCAAATCAAACAAAAAGAGCCACTTAGTCTGAAGCTCTGAGCTACTGTTCAAGGATCCAAATCAAAGATTGATTGTGGTGCCAAGAAGAAAACTATCTCCAAGATGTCTATTTGATCAATATTTGGAATTATGACTTGATTCTGGAAATAACATTCCCACTTCTACACTGCCATATGAGTGGCTCTGAGGAGAGCTGAGTAATTCTCAATAGGCAAGCCCTGTTGCCAATCAAAGGAATTGGGGTCCAAGTTTCTGCACCACAGATAATTGAACAACTTGAAGATTGAGTCAGTGTCATATGGTGAGAACTGATAAAGTTTTTTAAACTATCACACATTGAAGCAAGTGAGACAGATCTCCCACCACTTCTTGTGGTTGACCAAATGATCCCTATAATCAATATTGATAACATCAATCTGTGGCAACCATTGCAATGTCCCAAAATGGCATGACCACTATGGAACATGAAATGTACATACTTGAATAGTGCTCAACAAAAGGTGACAATTATTGGAAACACCATCTCAAAGCTTCTGGTCATGAAGCCTGGTACAGATGAGCTTCAAACCATTGTGAAGTTGCAAAAAAGCAATAAAAACACTCACAAGGTCTTCACACCACTCTCTGACATCATCAGGATCTTAACATGAGTAGCTGAACAGCAATATCAGCCAATTGTAGATGAACAAAGTGCATATGAACTAGTCCAAAGCAGACCCAATGGGCACAACACCACACTGACAACCTCTAATGGAAATGTGTTGAAAACCATTATTCAGAGCAGGGACAGTGATGCTACCATGACCTATGATGTCCTAATGAATTACCTACTCAGTAACCATACTGGACAATGGATAGACACTCACCTCAATGATGTCATCATTCACTTGAATATTCTCAAAGAATATCCTGATCACATAAAATTTATTCTTGGGATTCTCAAACAAGAGAAGCTTGATTTGAGCAAGGATCAACTTCCATTTCTGTACTCCAGGACAAAGGTCTTGGAATGTTTCATCAATGATGGGGAAATTTGAATAGACCTAGACAGGGTAAACCATGTTGAAAACTGGAAAGTGCCTGCAAATCACACTTCATGCTGTAGATTTAGTAAAGGCAAAGCTAAATACTTTGTCGACGACTTCTACAAGCTCGAAGTTTACATTTCAATGGAAGTGCTACCTGCTATTACAAAGGGCTCAGCATCAAATCATGCTGCCCATTACCAAGTACTCACCAAATATGGCCCAGAAGCAAAGCTGGCCTGGCATGGGCCAGGTGCAGGCCCAAATGGCAGGTTAGCTGATGTGATAGTGAAAAGTTGAAACTGGAAGACTTGAGTTAGAGTATTCTACACCATAGAGATGACAATGACAAAATAGAATTACCTCATCTACGAGCAAGAAATGCTCATAGGAATCAAAGGAATGTCACAATACTGCAATATCATACAGGATATTAAGTACATGTGGTCAACAGATCACAAAGGTCCAATTCACTTACTGAAATGAAAGAACTCATCAGAACAACGAGCACACTGGCTGGAAAAGCTCAGTCAGCCCAACCTTGAAAATAAGTATGTGCCAAGTATCAGAAATATCTTACTGGATGTACCCTCATGCACATACACCTATGGCATGCTGAGTACCACCCGAGCAGTGTCAGAAAATATCCAATTCACTAACAAAGGAAGTGATCAATGTGTGCATTCTAGTGGTTGCAGAGGTAGAAGTGAAGGGACTTACCTTGTGCAAAAGCCCATGCACAACAAAAGGACAACCACCCAGACATCCAGATCCATTGATTGAGAAGGATATACCTTGCTATTGAGAGAAATGGTTGATGGCAAAGGAAATATCCATAGCAGAGACCAGACCTGGACTCCTGCCTGACCGGGGAGAGCCAGTGGCACAAAAGAGCACAAATAAACCAACCATGATAACTGTGGAGACAAGGGGGCCTAAGACACCTGCCAAGTCTGCTAAACAAGATGAGATCATTTTTTGTGGACCACATGATCGATCTGGTAGGGGGGAAAGGAACAGTCAACCCCCAGAATGAGACAACAGAACCTCACCAGGTAACCACCAAATGACAATGGAAATGTTGAACAATGAACAGGAGCCACCATCAGATGATGACCACATCCTTTTAACATCCTTGGATGAATACAATCTGTTGGGGAAAGTGAAAGGTCAGAACAGCCTCCTTCATGTGAATACCATTAACATCATGTCTGATTCCAGGCAGTATTTCCATGTGCCATAGCCAGGCATATCTGCTTCCTTCCTCTCATTCTGCCATCCCATGTATCAAAGAACTACACATTTAGCTTAGTTCTCTCTTCATCCCCTTCCTGCATTCAGCCAGAGCCATTGGAAGTCTCTATTCGAGAGGACCTTTGGAAGTTCGAGCTACATGCCATCTTCCTAGGATTTAGTTGAGCTTGCTTTGTACTCCTATCCTCCCCACATCCACCACCTCCTCCAGTATCATATGTCAAGACAACGAAAGGTATACTGGTACAATTACAACCACCTCTAAGGATACATCGATAAGGCAGATAGACTTCCTTACCTCTGCCCCTCTTATAAACTCAATTTTAGATACTACCGACCTGAAAAATACTACCCTTTCAACTCCCACCATCAACCCCTGTGGTACCAATTACGTGGACCACACCTCAATCCCCTTGAGTGTCAATACTAAGTATGTCAACCTCACTCTCCACAGAATTGTCAGTACCTGTCTCTGACACCCAAGACCTTGTTAGGAATTTCTCCTTCTCCCTCAAAGATTTCCAGTCAAGGTATGCGCAGTGGCATGCTCAAATGATGTTTAACCCCACCACTGCAGGGCTACCCCCAATGCCCTTCATAAATAAGGGAAAGCATTGGGCCCTTTTAGAACCCAAAGGAGTGCATGCCTCAATACATGCACCACAGCCGGTTTGCCCAGCAACCCCTGCATTCCACCTACCAGCCACCTCCCCATTACAGCCAAAACCACAGCCCTCTTTGGGCCTTTGTCCCTTCTTGTTCTTGGCTGATCCCTGAGGACAATCATCATTCTCTAAGCCCACAATTTTGAATCTCCCACAACCAGCATGTAACATTGGCAAGTCACTAGCTGCCAAGTCCAATATGTTCGAAGAAGACAAGAGCAAGTTCATGCAATGGTGGCACATGATCAAGCTATACCTCAATGGTTTCTTGGAAGAACCATCTAACAGGCAGAAGTGCCTCATTGTCCTGTCATACATGAGAGGCAACAACCCAGCCAGTCGCTTTGCCAACCTAACAGTGTCCCAAGGGCTAATGGGACGAAATCAAGAAATCGACTTTGAGCAGTTTGCCGAAGATATAAAAGGTATCTTCAAGCCTGTAGCCTTGAAAAGAGATGCAGAGAAGAAACTACTCACTCTGCAACAAGGAAAAGAGTCCATCAAGGACTTCATTGTAAAAATGGAGCAGCTCATGCTTGAAGTGGAATTCGATCCACATGTACATGGGTAAATGCTCATCAATATCATGAGAAACAGCCTCCACAACAAGGTCATCAAATATGTAGAGCAGGTCAAGCCAGACCTGCTCAAATCAGAAGATGCCTTCCAATGGTGCACCACTCTGGTCAAAGCAGACCAGATCCTTAAAGAGATCAATGCCTGCAAGCATGGTCTTGAAGTCTCTTGTCCACCCCCACTATAAGATAAATAATTAGTTGTGGTGTGGATGTGAGTATGACTCAACCCAAGGGGTTCCTAGCAAAGGTAAAGATTGAAAAGGGGTTGCTATAACAGACCTCAGTGTGAGAGAATGAGTCCAGTTGATTCTAGACTCAAAAAATAGATGGATCAGAGTATCCAGTTAGAGATAGAGAGTTTCTGGAGTGTGAGAAACTCGATTGGAGAGGGTCCAAAGCGTGAGAAGACTGGATAGAGGGTGTCCGGTGTATTCCGGAGCGTGGGAAAACCGGATAAAGTACTGGATATGAAGCAGATAGTAAGAGACAAGAATGGAAACAAGCAGAGATGGTGAACTGAGCACCCCAATAACTACACAAAAGAGCCAAACAGAGGGTACATTGAATGATGGGACAAAAACCAATCAAACTCAGCTGGCATTCAGTATCCTAAGTACAAGACTTTATAGTCTGGGCATACCCATGACTCAGGCACTGATGTAAATAAACTAGACAGCACATATGTGCTACTGTCAATGATAACAAGGAGATGAAATGAGATAGAATCTAATCAGAATAAATGTGACAGTCTACATCATGTCAAGGAAATCAAGTGAGCTGAGATATAAACTAGAAGAAATGGCTAAATTCCAGTAGATGAAGTGGTGTAAAGGAAGGCAAGTTAGTTCTAGCAACATGCTGTGAGCTTATATGAGTAGAAGAGATGAAGATAAATGAGAAATAGCAGAAAAACTGGACTCAAAACTAAAAAATACCAGACTAAATACCAGACTAACCAGATTGAACCAGTGGACTAACCGGACTAAGATCACAAGCAGATTAACATGAAGCATAGAGGGATATCTTGAAGAATGATAGGGAATGCTGAAAGGACCCAGAAATGGCTTTTGCAAATGTAAGGAGCAGTCAGCTCCTACATTGTATACCAAAGTGGTAAAACAAACCCCACAGATCCTCTGTCCTGGAGGTCAGACTTTAAAAAGGTGGTAGAGAATGACAACAAGCAATAGATGGTACTTCCACCAATGCTTTTTCTTAAATCTGAAGGAATTCAAGCAATCCTAAATCTTCCTTCACAAAGATTAAAGAGTGTCAAAGCTGCTGAGCACTCCACTCCCAAATTGATCAAGGAATGAATCATCAAAAACCAATACAAGTTGAAAAAATACACCAAAAAAGGATTGAAAAAGGATGATTCAAATTGGAAAAGAATTGAAGGACTAGTACATTGGAAAGACAAGCTCTATGTACCCAATGATAAGTTAATCCGAGAGAAAATCCTTCAACAAAACCATGACCATCCCCTGGCCAGTCACCCAGAAATAAGACATACCTGTGATCTAATAATGAACGAGTTCTACTGGCCCTCACTCCGAAAAGACATAGAAAAGTATGTTTTAACATGTGACAAATGCCAGCACACCAAGGTTAGGTGCCAACCACATGCTACTCCTCTTTATCCAAATGAAATCCCAGATATATCATGGGAAATCATTTCTATTGATATCATTGGTCCACTTCCTAAATCAGAAGGCAAAGACACCATCCTGATAGTCATAGACAGATTCTCCAAAATGATACATGCATTTGCAGTACAAAGCAATATTACTGCATTAGGAGTAGTGAAGATTTATAGAGACCACATCTTCAAACTCCACAGATCTCCCTAAAAAGTCATATCAGATAGAGGACCACAATTCATATCAAAATTCATGAGAGACCTCTATGACTCCCTAGACATAGAAGCAAATCTGTCCACGGCCTACCACCCTCAAACTGATGGACAAACAGAGAGGTATAATGCTGAGCTAGAGCAATACCTATGACTATATACCAACTACCATCAGAATGACTGGGTAGAATGGTTACCATTGGCTGAGTTTGCACACAATCAATCAACAACAAGCACCACTGGCTATTCTCCATTCATGCTAAACTATGGACAATAGCTGAGAATAGATGTAAATACAAGAAAAAACATTCAAAATGACTGTGCCAAGGAGTTTGCCAACTCCTTGAAGGAGATTCAACAAGATGCTAAAAAGGCTCTTGAGCATGCCACTATGGATATGAAAAAATATAAAGAACACACCAAAGGATGGCTACCAATGGAGTACAAAAAAGGAGACTTAGTATTGGTAGAAGGAACAAACATAAGAATGGACCGACCTTCCAAGAAGCTTGACAACCACTGCTATGGCCCTTTCAAAGTTCTCGAGAAAATCAGTTTTGCTGCATACAAATTGAAATTAGAAAAGAGCTGGAAGGGAATACACCCAGAATATATACTGTGGCCATACCTTCACAGCTCAAACGCCACCAAAGAACCCCCTCCAGCACCACTGAGGAACATATGCAACAGTGTAGAGTATGAGGTAGAAGAGATAAAGGGCAGTCACCCTAAAGGAAGGGGGGTAGAGGATGGGACTGTAGACTACCTCATCAAATGGCAACATTGTCCCAATGAGAAAAATGAGTGGATCAATGAAAAGGAGTTGGGAAATGCATGAGACACTATAAAAGCCTTCCATTGGAAACATCTGGCTGCTGCCTGGCAAAACCTGAAAATGAAACTTCAAATCACAGTGTTCAAATCACCTGACTTCCTCCATTACCGAAAGTGCTTCAAAAAATTCCCAGACTCTATGTTTGAAATTCCATCGCTCTTCGAGAACAAAGAGCCTTAAAAAGGGGATACTGTAAGAATTTTTGGTGGCCATCTTCTATACCACATTTGCAATCATTCCATAATGTTCTATAACATTCCATGCCTCACCAGAAACACATGTATAGTAGTATATAAGAAACCTTGTAAATTAGTTGATCTTTAGAATCAGTATTATTTTTCCCTCCTGGATAGCTGCTTACTTTGAGTTAGTCCCTAGAGTGTTGAGAATATCCAGTATTCTCTTTGCCGATTCTTCTTCCTATTACCGGAATTCTAGGTCCTTACATTGCCATACAGGCTGCTTACACTATTCAGATTACTAGATGATCAGCAAGCACCTAATGTCATAGATAAAAGCTTCTTTAGCCATTGGGCTCCATTTATATCCTGACCACATGATCCTTCCATGAAGTTCTATGGACTTCTTATCTACTATACGTAGAATAGTCCAATACAAGTACAAACAGATACTTGTAGTATATAAACCTCACCCTCCTGCCTGGGTTAAATAAGCAATCTTTGACTCTTCTTATGCACTCTCAGTCACCCTCAGCTCTAAACAAGCTACCCTTTCAAATCATCCTTTACTCTTTTGCTCCAACCATCCATTTTAGTGAGTATCCTTTACTGAACATAATTCTCTCCTATTTGCATCATTGGAACATATACTGTCTCAATAGATTATGAGCCCTGCTCCATCTTAAAGATGTCATTATTTCACGATATGATGCCTTTCACCAACGAGCAGATGGTTGGTTGGGCTCAGTGTTTTATTGGACTGATTTTGTTCACCATTGTGTGACTTACCTTCTTCATTACCCCTGGAGTTGATACAGATGATGTAGAGGAGATCCTTAGGACTACCCTCTGGGCTTTCCTTTGGAACCAGCTAAATGCTGAGACTCCCAATTTTATTTGTTTCTATACAACAGATCAATTAGAAACTGACTGATGGGACGTTTGTGTCCTCTTTTGCAGATTACCTGCACTGGTTAGTACTTCTTCGGAAGACCCTGCATCCTCTCCCCAGTCCTCTTCTTGCACCTCTGAGCCACAATCCCAGGTCACTGCATTGAGCCCCAGCTTCAAGCAACAACCCACTGTTGAGACCACTTCAGTGGAGAATCCTTTCCTCTTTATAGGTTTTCCTATGATTCTGAACAACAGCAACATTCATTTAACAAATGGACAAATCATTGAGAACAACACTATCTCTCCAGGCATACCACTTTTCATACCCTGCCCTTTTTGTCAACAAGAAATTGAGTGAGGGTCTTGTAGGAGTTATATCAAGTACAAACTGCCAGTGGCTATACACATTACATAATCTTGCATCGCACTATAGAGAATGTATTCTCATCCCTTTTACACCTCAGTGCCAGTCTATCAACTGTTCACTGAGGTGAGTTACCACTCTACTTAGTCTACACCTTTACTTATATCCTGTAGTCCTACTGCGTACTACAGGTAATGCTACAGTGCCAGTCTACCAACTGTTCACTGAGTCCTACTGCGTACTACAGGTTATGAGCCCTGGCTCAAAAGCCTAAATAGACAAAGTAGAAAACCTTCTCCAAACCCATCAACATGTCCTACAAAGCAGAAGAAATTAAGCTCCTGAAGTTGGACCCTGCAGGAAAAGAATGGATTTCCTACAAGTCCTGCCTGTGGATAGCCCTTAGGACACGAGGCCTACAAGGCTACCTCAATGGCACAAAGCCTCAGCCAACAGACCTGAACCTCAGGAGATCACCTACATGGATACCAACCACCCAGGAAGAAAAGGATGAGGTTGAGAAGTACCGAAGTGACTTGAAGAAGTGGAACACCCAGAATGCAATGGTGTGCCACATTATCATGATGACATTACCTAATTCACTGTATATGTGCGTCATACACAAAGAGACAGCAAAGAAACACTACGATATCCTCAAAGTGATATTTGAGAACTGCTCGTCCACTATCGGTGTTGACCTGCATCGACAGTTAGCAGAATTAAAGCTCAAGGAAGGTGGTGACGCATGCGAACACATCAACAAGGCTATCGTACTACACGAAGAACTCGCAAGTGTTGGATATCCTGTTCCCGACATAGAACTTTTCAATACCATCCTATCCTTCTTATCCCGCTCGTACAAAGTCCTAATTGGAACTCTGTCAGCCAGCATGTCATTCCATGGCACACAAATCTCAGTAGACCGACTCTTTGACCTTATCACCCAGGAATACAACCACATGACCATGCAGGACCCCAAAGCTAAAGCAAAGTCAACTGACAACACTGCACTTACCGTGGATGCAATCAAAAAGAAGGGAAAGAAGCGGTACACTGGCAAATGTGGAAATTGCAATCAAACTGGTCACCAGGACAAAGACTGTTGGAAAGAGGGCGGTGGCAAAGAAGGACAAGCCCCAAAGGGCTGGAAACCCCAAGGAAAGAGGTCAAAGTCCAAGGCTAAGGACAAAGGGAAGTTGTCAGCGAAAGCAAATGTGACAGAAGCAATGGAAGAGACAAAGGAACCTGATGGTGTGTGGCTTGCAACCACAGAACCGTCCACGTCCTCCCTAAGCTATGTGACACTTGTACATGACAGCGCACTGCCTGCAACCGACATACCAGAGCTCTACAACAGTGGGGCATCGCAGCACATGTCACTGGCGTGTGACTGCTTCATCAATTTTGAGACTATCCTGCCCAAACCTATTCGCTCAGCAGACAATTACACGTTCAATGCCATAGAAAAAGAAAACCTATATGTTCACCTACCCAACGGCAAAAAGACGTCATGAATCTTGCTCAAGAATGTCCTATATGTACTGTCAATGAAGGTCACCCTAGTGTCAATCAGCCGACTCATGAGCACTGGACACACTGCCCTATTTCATGACAACTCCTGCCAGATCTTTGATTCGCAGAAATGGCTCCTCGGGGAAGTACTGCTAGCGAATGGTCTATACTGAACTCGAAATCAGTACTCCACACTGTTTGCAGGTGCCACACGTACCAAAGAAGTACTCACCATGAAAGAACTCCATGCCTGCTGTAAGAAAGATAAAAGATGTGAGGGATGAAAGGTGGGTGCAAGTAAGACTCGACCCAAGGGATTCCTGGTAAGGTTAGTGAGTGAGAAGGGGTAGCTATGATAGATCTTGGTGTGTATGGATGAGTCCAGACGATTCCAGACTCGAGAGGAAAGTGGACCAGAGTGTCCAGAGTGCAAGAAACCAGATTGCAGAGTTTCCGGTAGTGCGGGAAGACCGGATAGAGGGTGTCCGGTGTAATCCAGAGCGTGGGAAAACCGAATAAAAGACTGGATACAAAGCAGATAGTGAGAGATGAGGACGAAGACAGATGAAGATGGTGAACTGAGCACCCCAATGACTACACGATAGAGTCAAACGAAGGGTATGCTGACTGGTGGGACGAAAACCAATCAAACTCAGCTGGTATTCAGTATCCTAAGTACAAGACTTTATAGTCTGGGCATACCCATGACTCAGGCACTGATGTAAATAAACTGGACAGCGCACATGTGCTACTGTCAATGGTAACAAGGAAATGAAATGAGATAGAATCTAATCAGAATAAATGTGACAGTCTAAGTCATGTCAAGGAAATCAAGTGAGCTGAGATATAAACTGGAAGAAATGGCTAAATTCTGGTAGACGGAGTGGTGTAAAGAAAGGCAAGTTAGTTCTAGCAACATGCCATGAGCTTATATGAGTAGAAGAGATGAAGATAAATGAGAAATAGCAGAAAAACTGGACTCAAAACTGGAAAATACCGGACTAACTGAATTGAACCAGCGGACTAACCAGACTAAGATCACAAGCAGATTGACATGGAGCATAGAGAGATATCTTGAGGGACGATAGGGAATGCTGAAAGGACCCAGAAATGGCTTCTGCAAATGTAAGGAGCAGTCAGCTCCTACACCGCCTATCCCACATTGGAGCTGGGACAATCTGCGACATGCTCACCAAAGGCATGGTAATTAGGGTAATGCTAAACCTGGACCACATGACCATGGACCAGTGCAAAGCCTGTGAGTATGGAAAAGCCGTGCGGAAACCTATAGGCAAGGTCCGTGACCCAAAGCGCTGTGAGAACTTCGGTGATGAGATACATACCGACCTATGGGGCCCATCTCCAATGCTGACACCATTGAAGAAAGCGTACTACACCATGTTCACCAATGACCATACCTGATACATGCACCTCTACCTCCTACCAGCTAAATCGGATACTTTTGATGCCTACTGTCAGTACAAGGCTTGGGTACACAACCAGCACAGTACCAGCATCAAGTGCCTTCGTTCTGATCGAGGGGGGGAGTACCTGAGTATTGAGTTCACCCACCACCTGAAAACCCAGGGTACTGAACGCAAGCTCACCACGCATAATACCCCACAGCATAACGGTGTTGCGGAACATCTTAACTGCATGCTAATTGAACAGGTGCGCACGATCCTACATGCGAGCAGCCTCCCGAAATTCCTATGGGGTGAGGTAATAACGCATGTCGTCTGGATGAAGAACAGGTCAGCGACACAGACACTTGATGGGAAAACACTCTACGAGATGTTGAATGGCAAGAAGCCCTTCATTGCTAACCTACCAGCCTGGGGCACGTGTTGCTGGGTACATGACACAAGCGGCTCGAAACTCGATGCTCATGCCCACGAAGGTTACTGGGTAGGGTACGATCAGGACAGCAGTGCTCACCATATATACTTCACCGATCGCTGTATTGTGTCGATTGAACAGAACGTGACGTTCCAACATAGTGGTGGCAGCGTCAGCATTGGTCGTATTACTGCGCTGAACAAGGGGGAGAAAGGAAAAAGCAATCAGTCGAACGTTTGCAGTGATACTAACAACGACGCACCTGTAACCCAAGCTCCTGCTCAACCAGAACACCCCCCAAACAACCACCTCAGCACCAACTTCGAGATACCCCACCACAACCCGAACTATGACAGTCAAGTTGACAGCACATGGAATCACCGTATTTGCAGGCTCTACACAGCAGCACAGGCACCCACGATGGGCATAACACATCTGCACTATTATCATGCGGGATCCGAGTCATCGTGAAAGAGATTGTTGAAGGGAGTGAGGGTGGAGAACACAGTGATGGTGGTGATACCATTGTTAAGGGTACTGTGGCTGGCATATGGGAATTTGACAGCAATGATGTGGCCTATGTGATGGTTGCCCACAGTGCCAAGGTTGAAGCCCTAGAACCCACGATGATAGAGAAAGCATGGAGACGGCTGGATTGGATGAAGTGGGAAGAGGCGATTAGTGCGGAGCTAAAAAGTCTAGATGATGCATACACCTGGGATATAGTTGAACAGCCGACAAACATGAACATCGTGAGCTGCAAGTGGGTCTTCAAAATAAAGAAGAATGCAGCCGGTGAAGTCGACAAATACAAGGCCCGACTAGTCACATGTGGCTTCACACAGCAACATGGAGTCAACTACAATGACATATACACACCGGTTGCACACCTCACATCAATCTGCCTTATCCTTGCCATCACAGCTCATCAAGACTGGGACATCAACATCTTCGATTTCCACAGCGTGTTCCTCAACAGGAAGCTCAACGATGACAAAATTATCTACATGGAGCTACCTCCCGGTTTCAACAAGCACAGCCATGACCTCATTGCCAAACTCCACATTGCACTCTACAGCTCAAAGCAAGGCACACTCAAGTGGTACCAATGTCTGTCAAAGGAACTGGGGGAACTAGGGTTCAAGCAGATGGAAGCTGATTGGGGAATATTCGTCGCGCTCATTGGCACGCACATCTTGATCCTTGCATCACACATTGACAATTGCACCATTACAGGGAGCTCGAAAGAACTCATTAGGGTGTTCAAAGCCGAGATTGGGTCTCATTTCCATATAATGGACCTCAGGCCCATCAGCTGGCTACTAGGGATGAAAATCACCCGGAACCACATCACCCATACCATCTCACTCTCACAGCAACCATACATTGATGCGATACTCGCAAAATTCAACCTCACTGACACAAAACCAGTCTCAGTCCCACTCAACCCCAACGTCCCTCTATCAGAAGCCCAAAGCCCATGTACCACCAGTGAAACTACCAAGATGTGAAGTATCCCCTACCGCCAGGCAACCAGGTCACTTATCTATCTCACTATGGGCACATGACCAGACATTGCATTCGTGACATCATATGTATGTCAATTCAATGTGAATCTGGGCTGGGCCCACTGGGAGGCCATCAAACAGATCTACCGATACCTCGTCGGCACCAGGAATTGGATGCTCACGTTCGGCACTCAGACCCGAGGCCTTGTTGGGTATGTGGACGTAGACAGCGCCTCGCAGGAACACCACCACACCATCATGGGCTTTGTGTTCCTCATCGATGGAGGAGCAATCCTCTGGAGCTCGAAGAAACAGGAACTCATCACCCTGTCCACCACCAAATCAGAGTATGTAGCGACCACCCATGCTGCAAAGGAAGCCATTTGGCTCCAATGTCTTATCAGTGAAATATTCGGTCCACTCAAGCACCCGATGATCCTCTATGGGGACAACCAGGCAGCTATCACGCTAACCCAAGATGGTAGTTTCCATGCGCATACGAAACATATTGATATATGCTACCATTTTATCCGTTTTTCTGTTGAACAAGGACATATTCGTTTTCTCTACTGTCCTACTAACAGTATGGTCGCTGATACACTTACTAAGGCTCTCCCCAGCAGAAAGGCAAAGCATTTCACCTCTGAACTTGGACTATGCCCTTCTGTTTGAGGGGGAGTGTAGGAGTTATATTGAGTACAAACAGCCAGTGGCTATACACATTACATAATCTTGCATCGCACTATAGAGAATGTATTCTCGTCCCTTTTACACCTCAGTGCCAGTCTACCAACTGTTTACTGAGGTGAGTTACCACTCTACTTAGTCTACATCTTTACTTATATCCTGTAGTCCTACTGCGTGCTACAGATCTTACTGTTATCACAGTAACAGCACTATCTTAAGGCAAGGAAGCCAAAGACTTGCTGATCATTGAAGCAATCCTTTTATCATAACACCAAGGATTCTGCTAATGTTACCCTCTCTTCCACCTCTTTTTATATCTCAATCTCCTACCCCAGCCCCAGCCTACAATGCCATCTCACCAAACCAATCCTTTCACCACCATACCTTCTTACAATGGCCTCAAATATCAGAATTGCAATGGACCATCGGCAGCTGTGATCCTTCTTCCCCAGAAACTGGGTCTGAGCAATGCTCCCCAGTTCCATACCACCACCTTTTACAACCCCTATCTTCCACAGGACCAAGAAATGAGGGACAAGCACATCCTTCTAGATGACAAAACCGACAAGACATTCTCTCGTCACCTGAATGGGTGCTCATGGATTTCATTGCTCTTAGAAATGGGTGCAAAGGGACCAACTCCGATTCACACTATGAGTCAGATACATAAGGATGAACTCATCTGTTCACAGAGGATGTCGAGACCAGTTTAGTTGAATCTAATAGAGACAAAGGTGAGTAATCACCAACAGGTAGACATATTCACCTTTAAAGGTGAAACACTTCAATCTATTTATGAAGCTGCTGGTTGGCCCTTTCAAGAGCCAATCAGATCTGCCTGTCCCACCATCCTCACCCATAACCAAGGTTTCAAAGTTTTCTCCTCTTATTTCTTTGATTTTAAAAATTCACCCATGCATCTGGAGATAGTAAAGTCAATGGTGATCAATACAAAGAAGAACTGCTGAATCTCTTTACGGGATGATCCACATGCTTGGCTTTCTGGTCATGTTTCCATGAAGCAATCCTTTGATTACTTCACATACTGCCATGCTTGCCGACACTTCTATAAATCCATTTTAGATTCAAAATACCAAGGTATCCATCTGTTACAGTGACTAATTAAAAATCACACAGATAACCTCTCCACTCACACCATACAAAATGTCCTTGCTAAACAAGATGGGCAAAGAATGTGTTGACTTGCTGCAGTGGAAGATGAACAACATAGGTGGCTTTTCTGAAGCCTTAAAAATACTTAGTGTGGCAGTTCCTCCTTCTTTTCCATTACCTCATGATTGTAGATATTCTCTAAACCATGACATTGATAATGGCAGTTATAATTCCTTTATATCTATTTCTTGTCATGTTCCTAGGAAAGTTATTCTTTTCCCCTATATTAGCCATGATTCTCCTGATGTACCAAAATTGATTGGATTTTTATGGGATAAAAAACTTCCCAACCCTCATTATTTTGAGGCGATAGAATATGATTCTCAGGATCATGCCAATCAACTGATACCTTCATGATATTGAGAATCTGCTACAATTAGACCCTTAAAAGGGATGGAGAAAAAGGAACAAAGCCGATTGGAGTGGGAAGAACTCCAAACTTCTCTTTTTGGGAAGAAACAGCGACAACAAATAGAATAGTATAGGAAACAACCATGGTATGGAAAGAAGTATACATCCCCACTAACGCCTACCTAGATAGCCCTACCACTATCCTCTAGGATTCATACTCTGATCTTAGTATCAGTTAACCCGGTCTTTACACTCATGGCTTACCATATACCATTACCTCCATATCCTAAGCTGAGTTCTTTTTCCTTATTTGATTATATCATTAACAAAAGTCTTGCTGACAAATTCTTTGGAACAGATGCTTCATGTCTCTTCCTACAGACTCAAACCTGAAGGTTGAATCTTCCATTTACCAACAGATCCCCATCCTTTCTGGGACCCACAAATATGCTCTCTGGGTAACTAAGACCAAGGGTCTTCTCTTGTCCTATTCTCTTTGGGACATCATTTCAGGCGCTGTTTCATGGGAAAGTCTACAAATGACTCCTCATCCCAACTCCCATGTCATTGCCAAAAATGACAAACAAAAGAAGTTCAAAGCCATTGATTGATGAGCTTGTGGGATGCTTGCCCTTACCCTAGCTGATTCATTGCAAACAAATGTTGACTATGATTGGAACCTCACTGTTCAAGATGTGTTGGGGAATGCAATCTTTCCTTCAGTCACTAAATGCCTTTAGAACCGACTCTTTACTTTGTTTGGAACTTCTGGACTCCCAGGACAATTTCATCTTTTCTTTCGGATTTCCAGAATGAACATCTGAGAGAAGTCCACCTCAGATGATCTAAACAACATGAGGACCCACTTCAACCAACTCATCAGTGCTGGTCTAAATCTTCCAGATTTATTTAAAGCAATGTTCATTCTCTCATGTCTTCCTGACTCTTACTATGCACTCACCTCCACCGTGGTACAAACCACGAAACCTGACGACTTCACTATTGAACTTGTTACACAGAAAATTTCTTGCTGAAGTGGATCTTTATTTCACACGCTCCCTTTCCTCTCACATTGACTCCACAGTCAAAACTCTGAGGTCTGCTATGATTAAACGTGGTCCACCTGCCAAATAGCAGTAGTCGCAATAGTGACAAGCAGGACCATCTTCTAGCAACTCTGGTGCTGGCCCCTCATCGAAGCCATACCAGAAGAAATCTCAGGAAGATTAGAAAAAGAAAACTGCCTTTCAAAAAGTGAAGGAACAGCGACTTCGGCAGAAAGACAAAAAAGGTAAAGGCCATGCAACCGAAGTAGTAGGAGATATCTTCACCAATGCCGTTAAAGAACCTTCAATGTCCAACTCCCATCTTCATTGGAATGAGTCCAGCTTTGTACCAATGGACAGAATTGAAAAGGGGGTAGATTTGTCATTGTTTTATAACAATCACCTAGACATCTCTAATCTCAAATTGGAAGACTTTGAGATGGACAATGGCATGAATGTGGATATGTCCCTTTGTCCCTTTTGAACACACTTCTGCTAACTCCCCTTCAGGAGCTGAGGCATTGTCACCATCAAAGAAGGGAAAAGGAAAGAAAAAGAAAGGAACCACCATATCCCTTGGTGGGTTAGTGTCAAGTAAAGGACACTTAGATGATATAGATTGTCTAGACTCTCTGGCACCTAAGAAACAGATGATGCCCTTATCGGCTGTATCACACCTGCCAGTGGAAAGACTCCCTGAATATTCTGTAGGTGACAATATTGTCGATTACTGAGATGAATCCAATGACTTTTACGCTTATATGGTGGGAACTGAACCTTCAGGATCAGACTTTTGATCCAAACATTGGATGATTGACAGCAGTTGCACTGATCATCTTACTTCTTTTAAAGAAGACTTCACTTACCTTGGTGATGAAGAAGTAACTGCCACCATTGCTAATGGACAAACCGTCTCCATGTATGGACCTGAAAAAGTTATTGTTCAACCCAATGCTCTAAAAGGAAAAACTCTCATACTAAAAGAAGTTTGGTACACACCAAAAGTGTGACACCGGTTACTCTCGGTTCCCTCTCTTACTAAAGAAGGCTACTAATGTGAGATTACAAAAAATAAATTGCTGATCTTGAACAACAAGGGAGACTTGGTGATACAGGCCACTGCTTTGTCACCAGGGAACAATCTTCACTGGTTTCAGTCAACTCAGATCATATCCAGCATTGAGGCCAACTCCCTTGAAGGACTTGATTCTTATCACTTATGGCACCAGCATCTTGGACACATGTCTAGGAATGCACTTCATCATGCCCATAAATATCTTACAGGCATTCCCTCTTTGATACCACCTATAACCAATCCTCCTTGTAAAGAATGCACTTTAGGAAAGATGTCAGAATTTTCATATCCTGACTCATCCAAATGAGCTAGCTGTCCTCTAATGTTAGTTCACACGGGTTTAATAGAACCTTTTCCAATAGAATCTCAATCCTGATCTCTTTATATTCTTACATTTATTAATGATTTCAGTGGATATGCTCTTCTTGCTTTTATGTGACAGAAAAGTGATGTCACAACCCACTTTCAAAACATGATTACATGAGTAAAGACTGCATCAGGTGTAACTTTAACCTCTGTATGCTCTGATCAAGGGGGGGAATTCATGGTTG
Source organism: Phylloporus cf. nigrescens (assembly GCA_038094575.1). Taxonomy (NCBI): domain Eukaryota; kingdom Fungi; phylum Basidiomycota; class Agaricomycetes; order Boletales; family Boletaceae; genus Phylloporus; species Phylloporus cf. nigrescens. The sequence continues at coordinate 3,785 of JBBPTW010000043.1, read as the reverse complement.
AAAGGCTACAATCATTCTTTGCTAACAAAGGTATTACACATGAAACATCTGCTCCCCATACCCCTCAACAGAACAGAAGAGCAGAGCGATTTAATCACACTATAATGGAGAAAGCCAATGCCATGTGACATCATGCTTGCCTACCTCCAACCTTTTGGAAAGACACTGCTGAAACAGTGTTGCATATCTATAATTATCAACCTATGCACTGCCTTAATTGGAAAACTCCTTCAGAGATATTCATTGGTAAAAAGCCTGATGTCTCTTACTTTCAAACCTTTGGTTGTAGAGCTTATATGCATATCCAACCAGAACAGCGCCAAGATAAGCTCTTCCTGCATGCCAAGGAAATGGTCTTTATTGATTATGAACTAAACACAAAAGCTTATCACTTTTGGTTGATGACCAGACGAAGAGTCTTTATAACAAAGACTGCCTTATTTGATAAACAGATCTTCCCTTACTGTTCAAGAAAAGAACCTGATGGACCTAGGCCAATCCCTGAAAACCTTGAACCCCATCTTAACCTTACTGAGGAACAAGAGAAACCCAAGAATTCAGAACCTCATGGTCACCTTATCTTGCCTCAACCATTTGGTGGTCCTAACTCCAATCAACTAGAACTCTGAGAGTGACAGGACTCTCATATGACTACTCCTTATCCTCTTTATTCACTACCCTCCATAAGATCTGATAATGATATATTCAATAATCACAGAAACTTAGATGGATCTATTTGACAACCAAGTCCGTTATTCTTTGATTCTCCTGAACCAGAATCGAGAGAAACATCTGAATGTCCTCCTTCTTATCAAACCTTATTACCAACATCTCAACCACAGAAAAGAACTGTGACCAATGCACATTTACAAACCTCTCTGGATAGACAACATCAACATAAATGATATGGCACTGAACAGGATCCACAAACCTCTTATGATCCTAACTTCTGGACTCCTGAATCTCAGGATGATCAACTAGAAATCTCAGATCAACCTTTAGTAGGACCACCTCAAGGTCCTCATGCCCGGCTTCCCCCTTGACAAGATTCTTATGAATCACTTCCTGAATTCCACTCCCATCCTCATTAATATCATCCAATGATGGAATCAAGAGCAAATCTTTGTCCTCCCATCAAAAGACAATTTAGTGCTCGACCTTCTACATTGCGGTTTTTACTCAACAACACATATGGTGCTAAACCACCTGTGCAGATAGAGTGAGAACTAAGAGGACTACCCTCAATTCAGAAGGAGCCAAATACAATGTCGATTCAAGATGAACAAACTATGTCTACTACTTCAGATGTTCAACCAACAAATGAGGAAGAAGATCTAGGACAGATGTATTCAGACTCATGGATATGTCATCACATGACATTAGCAGCAGTAGTTGCTAACATACCTAACCAGTATCATGACATAGCGAAACTACCTCCTACAGAGCAAAAACTCTGGAGAACTGCATGTCAGGAGGAGTATGATTCTTTAAAGGACCATAAAGTCTGGGACCTAGTGGACCTACCAAAGGGTCAAAAATCCATTACTGGACAATGGATGTTCACACACAAAAGCGATGGTAGATATAAAGCCCACTTCGTTGCGAAAGGCTTTACACAGGTATTTGAAATTGACTATGAAGACACTTTCTCACCTGTAGCAAGGTTTGAAACAGTGCGACTCATCCTATCATTAGCTGCCCTCCATAATTGGGAATTGGAGGCTTTGGACATAAAAACTGTGTTCCTTTATGGCAATCTGAATGAAGAGATTTATCTTATGCAACCAGAAGGCTTCATTGTCAAAGGCCAGGATACAAAGGTCTGTCAACTGAGAAAGTCCATCTATGAACTTAAACAGGCTGCACTCTCCTGGAACAAAGAGTTGCATAAATCCCTTACAGATTTGGGGTTCACCTGGACTACCTCAGATCCGGATACTTACTACAAAATCAGTGGTCAGAATATAATCATTATTCTCACTTACGTTGATGATGCTCTTTTTACTGATAGTAACAAAGACCTTCTTCTACAACACAAGAAGATCTTTATGAAGCACTGGGAATCTCATGATCTTGATGAAGCTAAGAAATATCTTGATATGTGAATAACAAGAGACTGTAAGAAATGGACTATATCTCTTGATCAATCTTCCTACACAGACAAAGCCATAAAACGCTTTGCTCTTGATAACTGCAAAGGAAAAACTGTGTCACTTCCTGCTGGATATAATTCAAGACCTTCTTAAGGTGAAGCTTCATCTTCTTTATGAACTTGCTATCAATCTGTGATAGGTTTGTTACTTTATATCATGCTTGGTACTCGACCAGACCTAGCCTATTCTGTCATCAAAATGTCACAATTCTCTGCTAATCCAATGGAGGAACATTTGCAAAAGATATTGCACATAGTGCAATATCTTTCTACTATGAAAGAACTTTGCATTTAATATTCTTCTGAAGAAATGAGAAATGGCTTTATTGCCTATTGTGATACTGACTGGGCTGTAGATATTGAGACTTCACGCTCAACTACTGGTTATGGTATTTATCTTGCCAATGGTATCATCTCATGGTTATCAAGGCAACAATGAAGAGTTCATCTATCTTCCACTGAAGCCAAATATTGTGGAATGACCAAGGTAGCAAAACAACTACAATGGATCTGTAATTTATATGAAGAATTCAGATTCCAACTCAGACCTTTCCCCTTATGTATTGACAATCAAGGCACAATATTCTTGGCTACTAATCCTGCTCAAGATAATCATTCAAAGCATGTCTGAAAGGATGACCATTATATTCAGAAATGTGTTTCTGAAAAAGAGATACAACTGTTCTATGTTCCAATGAACAAATAGTATGCTGATATCTTTACAAAGAACTTGGGCAAGGATAAGTTTTTATCAGAAAGATCTGCTTTGAAGCTTATTTCCCTTTCTTCATTAAAGTAATCTTCTAGTGAGGAGGAGTGTTGAGAATATCTGGTATTCTCTTTGCCAATTCTTCTTCCTATTACTGGAATTCTAGGTCCTTACATTGCCATACAGGCCACTTACACTATTCAGATTACTAGACGATCAGCAAGCACCTGATGTCATAGATAAAAGCTTCTTTAGCCATTGGGCTCCATTTATATCCTGACCACATGATCCTTCCATGAAGTTCTATGGACTTCTTCTTATCTACTATATGTAGAATAGTCCAACACAAGTACAAACAGATACTTGTAGTATATAAACCTCACTCTCCTGCTTGGGTTAAATAAGCAGTCTTTGACTCTTCTTATGCACTCTCAGTCACCCTCAGCTCTAAACAAGCTACCTTCCCAAACCACCCTTTACTCCTTTGCTCCAACCATCCATTTCAGTGAGTATCCTTCACTGAACATAATCCTCTCCTGTTTGTGCCATTGGGACATATACTGTCTCAATATAGAGTGGTCCTAACACTTTGCTATGTGAGAAGAGTATGCAACCATTGAAAAATGGTGGTTGAAATAGGATGACTTGTCCCACCTGCAGGAGGTGGACAAGGAGATAATAAAGAAAGACAGTCTTCCCTACAAATGGAGTTGAAGTGAAGTGTGCAGGAACAGAGTTTGAATATTCATACCAATTCCTGGTTGTCCTGTGATAATCACACCCATGAAAGCCAATTTGATGGCCTGCTCCCAAACCACTTTCTCAGCCTTCACATAACAGTCACAGATAAGAAGGTGACAGTGTTTACCCCAAGGAGTGGGTGAGAGATCAAGCTCTTGGGATTTGAAGATCTCCTTGTCAAAA
>JBBPTW010000042.1:0-46554 GCA_038094575.1 Phylloporus cf. nigrescens | reverse complement strand
AAAAACTCCTTTCCTTCACTTTCCTCTTTATAACCACAAGTAGATCTGCTGGTTGTATCTTTTGTCACACTCCTTCATTGAAGCTGTTACAGTGCCCATTTTGGCATTCCTGAATTTAGATTCTAGATATTGCCTGAAATGTGATACATTGGACCATACCACAGGAGTGATCCTATCAATAGAAAAAGACAACTGTTGGCATCCAGTTGCCTTCTATGGCCACTTCATGATGCCATCAGAGTGGAACTACCAAGTTGTGGGCAAAGAAATGTTAAGTGTTATCCATGCATTGAAGCAATGACAACATTATCTTAAGGGAGCATATTACCAATTTGAAATCTGAAACAGCCATACTAACCTTCAATGATATATGATAAGGCAGGACCTTACACATAAACAAGCCTGATGGAAACAATATCTGCCCAGGCTCCATATGAAATGGTATCACAAGCCAGGGACCACTATAGGAAAGGCCAATGTATTGTCTCACCAAGGGAACCACAGGATTAGAGCCAAGCATAACAACAAACACATGTTAGTCATAGTGCTTGAAATGCTGTCTTCCCAGAACTGGATCTCTACTATGATGATCTAGAATGAAGGATACATATTAACAAATAAAATTTTAAGACAGCTTGCCCAACTATCAATAGCAGAGCTTCAGAAGGTGAGGTCACACAAGTTTTCCAAGAATAAAACAGACCTACAGTAAGGTGCAAAAGTATTTTAATAACTAATGTCAACATGATGTGTGCAGCACACCATAATACCTGGAATCACACTTAGCTATAGTGAGCCAAATACATGTACATACTCTTGAATACCTACTGGTCATTGGATCATATGATTTGACCTACAAATGGCTAAGATATAGCCATTTCAAATCAGTAACTATATTGGAACAGTTTTACATTTTTAGTTGTAAACAGAGTATTTGGTATATATTAGTACTTGGTATAGCCTCCTTTGGCTTTCAGCACTGCTTCAACCCTCCTAGGCATACTCTCAATCAATCCCTGACACATCTCAGCTAGTATTTTTTCCCACTCCTCTTAAACTCTTCTTCACAACTTCTCCATTCCCTTAGGGTGGTGCTTATGCTCTTCAAGCCTTCTTTTGAGATAAACCCAAAGGTGTTCTATGGGGTTTAGGTTGGGAGACTGTGCAGGCCACTCTATTACCCTAAATTCCTGCTCATCTAGCCACTCCTTGACCTTCTTACACTTGTGCTTTGAATCATTGTTTTGCTGAAAGATGATTAAGACCATGAAACTCCATGGAATTCATGAGTTTATCCTTCAAAATTTGAAGGTAAAGATCACCATTCATCCTGCCATCAATCTTGGCAACATATCCAATCCCATCCCAGCCCATACAGCCCCATAACATCAAGGAACCTTCTCCAAACTTGATAGTTTCTTGGACTAACCTGTTATTAAGCCCCTCCCCTGGCCTTTTCCATGCCCATTTCCACCCATCTGATCCAAGGCAATTGATTTTGATCTCATTAGATCAAATAACCTACTTCCAGCCCTCTATAGTCCAATCTCTATGGACATAGGCAAAGTCCAACCAAGCCTTGTGATGTTTAACAGAAAATAGAGGATATTTGCACTTGACTACAGCTTTCATACCAGCCTTTTTCAAGTGATGGTATACAGTAGAAGGGTAAAGAGACTGGTTGGTGAGATTGGAGAGGTTCTTGGTCACCTGAACTACATTTCCTGCCTTATTACTAGAGATAAGACAAATAGTATGCTGAATATTGATAGAGAAAAGCTTGGTTGGACAACCTCCAATAGACTTTTAAAGGTCAGAACAGTCCATGGAACAAAGTCTAGAGATGGTAGCAATGTCAACACCTGTGCTAGAGGCAATGGAGTGAACAGAATGACCATCATCAAGATGAGAAAAAATGAGATTTTTCTGGGTAGTAAAGAAAGATCACATGATGGTGGTGGTTGAAAGACAAGAAGTATGAGAACAATTTCAGACTCAGACATGATAACCATATGTATATTTTTGTTTGTAGTACAAAATACAAGCAAATATCCCATTATTTCATTGTTAATACAAAAAGATGTAAAACTGCTTCAATATAGTTACTGATTTGAAATGGCTATATCTCAGCCATTTGTAGGTCAAATCATGTGATTCACTAACCAGTAGGTAGCCAAGAGTGTATACATATATTTGGCTTACTATAGCTAAGCATAATTCCCACAGAGTATTGTGGTATGCTGTACATACCATGTTGATATTAACTGGAATATGCAGGGTGCTTGCATTGTGCCTGGAGATCCACAGCTAAGGATGCAGATCATTCAAAAGCATCATATTATCTCAATCACTGGTTATCCCAGTTATAAAAAAATATTAGAAAATATAAAAAGAAATTTTATATGGTTAGGAATATTATCCCAGTTATAAAAAAATATTAGAAAATATAAAAAGAAATTTTATATGGTTAGGAATATTATCACTTGTGAGGGAATATATTGCTAGATGTAACAAGTGTCAGCATATGAAAGAATCCAATCAGCCTCTGACAGGCTTGCTGAATCCATTGGACATATCCAATTGGCCCTGGAAATACATTTTAGTGGACTTCATCATAGATCTATCCAAATCCCACAGATTTGATGCAATCTTGATGGTTGTTGATAGATTATTAAAAGGAGTCATATTGATCCCTTGCCTCCAGTCAAGCAGTACTTTAGATATAGCACATCTATTTTTAGATTATGTCTGGAAGCATCATGGCCTTCTACAAATAGCTACTTCACACCAAGGACCACAATTTGTGGCACAAGTGATGTGGGAAATCAACTAGCAACTCAGTATCTCTTTGAAACTCATCACTTCATTCCACCTGCAAATAGACAGATAAATGAAGATAGTCAATAAAGAAGTTGCAAAGTTCCTAAGGAGCTACTATGCAGATAAGCAAGATAAATGGGCTAATTGCATTAGCAAACTAGCACTTTCCAATTATAGGGACCACAGAATGTGGCTGGATCCATAGCTCTACATAGTCTACACAGAGCTTAGTCATATTGGTGACTATGTCAGCTTGAAAGCCAGATTCATGTACAGGTATCACAGACACCCCAGTCTGTACAGGAAGTAGCTAGCAATGTAGCTAATATAGCTAACAAGTGTACATAACTAGCATACATGTTGGACTTCATGAAAAAAATTGGAAACAGTGAATTGCATAACTTGCTAGTCCAACTCACATGACATTTTTTAGAGAGCCAATGTTGCAGCTCAAAGGTGCCAGTGAGTACTCTGAGCCTTCCTCACTCATTCATGCACTACCATCACTCCCAGCAGTGCCACTTGTCTGGCACTATTCCCATTCTTTTGATGCTACCATTTACTCACTTGACACTAATTCCTTCAAATAGTGTTGACATGAGTGAAACCACTCATTGTTGATGCTATCTGCTCACCTACCAGCCATTCAAGTTAAGGGCAAGTCACTCTCTACTTTGCCACTTATATGCCAGCCATTCAAATGGCATTGACATCATCTCCCTTCCCACTCACCCATAATATCACCCACCCCTTAGCCATTCAAATGGCATTGACACAAGTGCAACCATTCATCATCAATGTCATCTGCCATCTGCTCAACCCTGATCCCACCAACTGACAAGCTCATGACATTGTCAATGACACAACAGACACAATACCACAACACCACAATAATAATAACAACAACATAGTGATTGTGACAGTGTGATCACCACATTATCAATGATAGGATGTGATAGTAGAGACAGTGGGAATAGGAACAATTGGAATGAGAACAATGAGAACATGGATATAGGTAGGAACAAGAATGGGAATGATAAGGGTAATGACAACAATGATGGGAATGGGAGCAGAAGCAGAAGTAATGACAGGGATGATAATGACAGTAATAATGACAGCATAGTGATATTACAAGTATCACTGAGATGGAGTTGACAATGAGGATAAAAACAAAAACAAGGACAAGGACAAAGATGATAAAATGGTTAATAAAGACAATGGCATGGTGGCACCAACAGTACCACCAAGATGATGCTATCAATATGATAACAAGAAGAACAACAATGGTAACACAGTGGCACCACTAGTATCACTGAGCCAATGACAGCAGTAACAAGAATAGTGATGATGAGGATGGGAATAGCATCAGTAATGATGACATCTGAGACAATGACAATGACAGGGAACAGAAATGGAAATGGAAATGGGGACAGGGACAGGGACAGAAAAAGGACAATGGAAACAACTAATAATAATAACATGGTGGCATGACCAGACCACTAAGATAATGATGACAGGAATGACAGGAATGACAGCAACATGGTGGTACCATCTATGCCACTGAAATAATGGGTATGACAATGACAATGATGGCATGGTGGTACCACAAGCACCACTAAGACAACAATAATGAGGACAGGGATGACAACAAGAATGGAGATAAGGACAATAGCACAGTGATATCACAAGTACCACCAAGACAAAGATAACAAGGATGACAGGGACAATATAGATGAGGACGGCAATCACAGAGACAATAACAACAGCACAATGACACCAAAACAATGCTGATAACAATGTGAATAGGGACATTAAAGGTAACTGGGACAATGACAATAATAATGACAGTATGATGGCATGAACAGTACCACTGAGATGACAACAATGACAACAACCATGGGAATAGTGGGGACAATGACAACAACAACAGCATGGTGGCATCAGTATCACAAATGGGGATGATGATCCATTACTACTCTTCAAGTTGCTCTTACCCTCCTCTCATACTTAGTTGCAATGTATTTTTTAGTTTATGTGATATATATTGTTTGCCCTACTCAAAAGAGCCTCTATATGGCTGTGAAGTGTAAAGGGTTGGTAATGTGGTACCATTATAACCACTTTCTATATAGCTCTTGCACAGATCTGTGTGTGTTTACATTACTAGGAACCTTTGTTTAAGGTCTGTGATACTACATAATTCTATACAGCACTTCACAGACAGGGGCTGGTTTGCTAATGTGGCTTGTCATCACCCAGTTCTCCATTAATAATAGAAAACATAGCTCTCATGGCAAGACTCTGTTTGAGATAACAAAAACATTTCATCTGAGGATTGGCATAGAACTGCTTTCTTCTCAGACCAACCAAGCACCAGCTACTCAGGCATTCAAGAAAAACTGGATGCAGATCTTTGAGCAGGTCCAGGATGCATTAACAAAATTCCAGACAAAGATGAAGATGAATACAGACAAGCATCATAGTGCTGCCCCAGCATATGCTATTGATGATCAAGTCTGGCTTTTAACAGAAAAACTCTGCTTGATGTGTGCCTTGAAGAAGCTATCTGAGAGGTGGCTCAGTCCATATACAATCATTGATCTGATCAGAACCAATGCAGTAAAATTAAAACTCCCATGTTTCATAAGAATTCACTCAGTTGTGAATATCTTCAGAATTAAATCTTATAGGGAAAGGTTAAATGGTCAAACTGTTGATTGCCCTGGCCTGATTCAGGTAACTAAGGATCACAACAATGAATAGAAAGTTGACTATATCATGGATTTGTGATTATATGGTAAATATCTAGAATACCTCATCCACTGAAAAGGATATGATGAGACAGATTGAACATGGGAACTACTTACTCATTTGGAACACATGCAAGATGTGGTGCACAACTTCTATGACTCTAATCCCTCCACTCCATGAGCTCTATTCTTATCTCCACTGGACTTCCTCCTTCTATTTAGCAAACGTAAAGAAAACTATACTGCACTTGTGCAGTGAGATATGTATTCCCTTTAATTGCCTGGAAGTCAATCTTTAGCAAGGGGGTTGTTATGCTTGACCTTGGGTAAGAATGAGCATAGCCTTTGTAGAAGCTCTTAGGGTCAAGGGTTTAAAGAGAGTGTGCACTTGATGGTAGCACAAAGACCAATAGAGATCCTAAAGGTTGGCCAGAAGTTCTAGATAAGCATCCACTCAAGTATAAGACAATGACACACAAGGAGAATCCTTGAGGGTAGTCAAGGATTTGAAGATTCAGAAAGTTCAGAGGGTTTCAGTGATATGATGTATTCCAAGAGGATGAAGATACAAAGGAGCTCTAGCTTACTATATAGGATACAAGGCAAAGGTTTATATACCTAAGCAAAGGAAAATCATAGAACATTAAAGAACAAGTATTGGTAAGTATGGAAAAGTGAGGGCAGGTAATTAATGATGAAGCAAATGGAATGTGATAGAACATGGTGGAATAATGGTAAGTCATTGATGAAAGGAAATAGTGTCCAATCAGATAGGTTGCTATAGTAATCAGGGAAAATACTTAATTAGAAAAGAATAAGTCATAACATTACCCCCTTAGTATGTCAAGTCTATGATAAAGACCATCTAAAACTGGAAATATGAGGGGCCAGGGAAGCCTATCATGTTGGCCTCAGTGGTTTTATCAAAAGGTTCCTCACACAAAGAGAAAGCATGAGGAGGTGGTGAGGTAGAGTGATGATGAGCAGGGCATGGGGCATGGTGACCTCCAGTGAAGATATGGGCAGAATGAGAGGAGCAATAAGAGGAATGAGAGGATAAAGAGGTAGATGGGAAAGGGGGAGCAGGTCAATAACAAAGTGAGTAGTGGTTCTGGGGGTATCTGAGCACAGTTCTAAGGTAAGACAGGCACATATAGTAGGTGCAATCCATCCATCTGTGACCAAGATGGTGGCAATAGAAGCATGATTTGGAATAATGAGGATAAGAGGGATTGATGGGATAGGATCCACCCTGTCCAGTTCAGTAGGCTTTAGTTCTCTGCCAGGCTGCATCCTCAGCTACAGAAGAAGTGGCAGAAGAGGCCTTAGGAGTAGAGGCATGAGGGAAAGATATGTGAAGAACAAGGGCATTATCCATTTTTTGTTAATAGTGCATTAGATCATCTAAAACCTTTTTCATTCCAAGCTGAAAAAGAGTAAGGTGGAGATGTCCTCAGGTGATGTTATAGATGAATTCCATGCAATAAGATGCAGGGGAGGTCATGGTCCTTTGTCTCAACTCCTGAGCAAGTAGGAGGCATTCATTCTGTAGATAGGCAAGGTAGGAGACATGAAGGAGGGAGCTCATGCTCAGATGAGAATAAATGAGGATGGAGAGGAAGGTATCCACAAGGTTGTCATGGAGGCAGTCAACATATTTCTAGGTGGGAAAGGGGTCTTGGTAAAGGTGTTCTCCATAGAGAGGAATGTCAACCAAGACAATAGATTGTTCAGAGGGGGTAGCTGAGATGGGGGAGGGCAAAGCAACTAAGGTAGAATTTTTCAGAAGGTAAAGTAGAGATAGATAAGAAGGAAGGTGATGAAACAGAAGAGATAGAGACAGCAGAGAGGTGAGAGGTAAGAGACATGACTATTTCTTGGGTTGTTTGGTGATGCAGCAATTATTCAGAGGCTGCAAAGAAAAGAAGACAGAGGAATGAAGGTTTTTATAATCATTCAGGGTAGGGCTAGCATATTTCAAGTTCCATTCTGGAATCTAGGAGTCTTCTTTAGTTGAGTATCCTTTTCATTGGATCAGGAACAAGCAGAAGGATGGAGCTCCACAGTGGCATAGAATCTTTTCAATTTTGTATTCTTCTTCCCCCTCGACAAGGTTAGGTGGTGGTGAAGAGAAGTTTGGGCCATGTACATTGTTTTCACAATAGAAGAATAGCAAGGAAGTGTGGAATATGAGGTGAATCTTCTAGGCTTTGGAAAGGCACAACTGATAGATGATCAGAGATAAGACCTTGATGATGAGAAAGGGTTTTTCTTGTTTGGGGGTGAACTTTGGATTGGTAATGGAGTGGTGGAGATTGCAGGCTTCAAGCCACATTTTATCTCCTTTAGAGAAGAGAGTAAAGCCTCTTTTGTTGTGGAAGGACATGACCTGGCAAGTGAGTTCATAAGCTGCTAGGGCTGCATTTTGGGCAGTGAAAAGTTCTTTAAGACAAGTTTCAATGGCAGGGAGGGAGATTTCAGCTAGAATGGAGGAAAGAGCACAGGGTTCATAACTCATCATGAGATAGAAGAGCAATTTGTGGGTGACAGAGTGGGGGTGATGATTGTGGGTAAATTTGACATGGGGGATCTTATCTGCCCAAGATTTGGAGTTGCTTCCAAAGAAGATATGGAGATATGTCTTGACTTCTTGATTAACTCACTCAGTTTCTCTGTCAGTCTGAGAATGGTAGACAATAGAGAGGGAGAGGTTATAGTTTAGAAGGTAATCAAGTTCTCTAGTAAAGATGAAGGCAAATTGAGGGCCTCGATTGGAGATGATCTTGGTGTAAAGATTAAAGCAGAGGGAGACTTTGTGGAAGAAGAGGAAGGTAATTCCTTCAGTAGTAATAGTTTTTTTGGTGGAGCAAAGAATTACTCCATTAGTAAGTTTGTAATCCACCATGACTAATAGAGAATCAAAGCCCAAGAAAGTAGGAAGATCTGTGATAAGATTACAGGAGATCTATTAAAAGAGGTAGATACAGGTGGAAATGATAGGTATTAGGGGTAAAATGGTGGAGTGGATGTTTACTTTATTTTGCTGGCAGGTAGGTGGGAGGTGACTAATTTCTGTTTTAGAGAATATAGAGACAAACTTAGAGTATTCAGAAGGAAGGACAGGTTTTGATTTGGCTTTTTTAGCCACAGTGGCCAGCTCTATAGCAGTGATGAGCTTGATAACAACTGGGGATTCAGTGGGAAGAAATCTAGAGCCTCACTGGATGATTTAATGGATGCAGCAATTGTTCATTACTTGCCTAAGGTACTACTGCTCAGTTTTGTAGTGAGATATTTGTTATGATTTCTCTTCATTGATATATCTATTTTTTTTTTCTCTTTATTGGATATTCCACCCACTTTCCCCTGTTCATGGCTACTCTTATCTATCTGCTTTCTAGTTACTTCTTGTCTTTTCAGACAATATTCTTCCCATTGATAATCAATATCTGGTATCTATTCTGTCATCAAGATGTGTTCCCATTTCCCCTCCTGACTATGATTCATTGTCTGAGTTCATATAGTATCTTTCTCTGATAGTTCCTTTCTTGATTATCATATGAGTTCCTGTCTACTTTTCTATTGGCTGTTCCATATCATGTTATTTTCCTTTCCTGCTTTAGTTATTGCACCTTGGGCTATGTTTCCTTCTATTTAAGAATCCTCTGTGCCTTCATGTAAACCCTAAGCTTAGTCTACTTGAAATAGACATCTCTTGAACTGAACCCTTAGCTCCCTTGACTCACTTTCAGAAAGAGCACTCTAGAACCTCTCTGGCCTTGATCTGAAGCTCTCAGTTCAAGTCTGCACTCAGATCTTCTTGGTTGAAAGTGTAACAAAAGACTAAGCTTTCCCTTTTCATTGAACTAAGCACTGTCTAGTCATTCCTTTATTCCTTGAACCAAGAACTCTGGCCCACCCTTGAGTGGATCCCTTCCAGAACCCCTCCCTGCCCTCCACCCCTCAAAAGAAATCCCCTCCTTCTCTAACTTGTTCTTCTATCTCTGCTGTACCACCCACATCTGCCTGCATAACAGCTACTACCCCAAATGAACTTCATCTTGGACTTCCAGAAGATTACAATGGAGCAGAGAAGATCTTTCTTTCCTGAATCCAGTTTGTCTAGCTTTACCTCACTGTCAATGATATCATCTATGACTTAGACAAGAAACAGGTGGCCTTTGTTCTCTCCTAGAGCTCTTTTTTTCATTTGAGATACTCTGGATAACTCTAAGTGGCCCTCATTTGCAGAATTTGTAAAGGAACTGGATGCATTGTTCTTTGTTTAGGAAATACCCAGTGAACTGCTAGGCTTTTCAATAGATATATCCTTCAGGGCCAATATGACTATAAGCTAGGGATGGAACAACTTTATCTCCTAGATCAAACAGAAGGTATTTTCAAGAAGTAGCTCCTCCTGAGTGAGTGAGAAACTTAGTCAATTGGATGCCTGGTTGTTCTTCAATCTCTGAATAAGAATATTCAAGATAATTGGTTGACTTTTACTAGCAGAGATGATGGCTATAAAGATAGCAGAGGTTACTTGGAACAAGTAATGAGGTGAGGTGTAGTCTATGTAGACTAATGGTGGGCTATGGGAGTAGCAAGATGGAATAGTGATAAGCTTAATGAAAGCTTGGAAAGGGGTTTTGCCTAGACAACAAGTCTATGGGGCAATTGGATATGGGGTAAGATGGTTGGATAGAAAGCTAGATGGAAGAGATACTAGGAATTAGAATTCCTATGGAGATATCTTCTATGTGTGGGAAGATTCTCTGGGAGAGAAGTCTTGAAAATGGAAGATCCAGAAGAATCTCTTTTAAATCTTTAATTGGCTGGACTCTATTGGGTGTATTGAGCTTTTTATGGTTCTTTCTGTTGCAGATGAGATTTCTGCAGATAAGGACTCTGTGGGGCCTATTAAGGGCTCTATGGAGCATTGAGCTCTTGTAACTCTTTGAGATTGGAACTCACTTGGGACTTTTAGAGGCCAAGTGGGAAGTAATTGGGACTCTGTGGGGCCTATTGAGGGCTCCCTGTCCCCTGCTATATTCATGGATTTATACACTACAGTACAGGGGGCAATCCTACAGCTTACCATTCCCTTGGGACTCTTCATTTAGAATTCCTCCTAGTCAGATTGACTAGGTCTAACATCTTATGACTAGTTTCCTTAGCGATAGGCTATACTATATAAATGACTCTTTGTGACTCTTGCAGGCTATGTAGAGGAGTCATTGGGGCTATGCTTCCTGGTTTAGAAACAATAGCATTGCCATCCACTAGTCCCTGAAAGGGGTACAAGTGATATATAGCAAAAAGGCTATGTTTGCCTGAATTGAGCTACAGTGTCTTCCCAGAGAGCTGTATATGAGTAAGCAGGTCACATGATAGGAGGTCTTGGTCATGTGATGCCTCTGTAGGAGTTGGGTTGCTGTGCATCTACAATGTTCTCAAATATAAGATAAAAGTTACCAAAGGTTATTAATCTTGGTAGTTAGAAGATAGTAGAAAGAAAGAAAAATTTATATCTCAAGAAATTGGAAGGTAGGATCTTTGAAAGATTAATGGTAATTAGCCCATAGTGTAAGCTTTCTTGAGGATAGAAGTAGTAGCTGACTAGATAGATAGAAGTTGGGAAATAAGGATAAAAAGTGAAAGGGATAGAATAAGCATGGCTGGTGAAATGTCTGGCCTGACTTAGCACAATTTCATTTTTGTGCAGGTCAGCATTAGAAAGACTTAAACAGAAGGGAAGAGAGGTCCTAAACTATATCAATGAATTCAAGGTAGTACTATACACCAGTAAAATTGCTAATAACACTACTACCATCCATTTCTTTATTAAAGGACTTTTCCCTTGACTCACTAAGTGAATCTACTCTTTGGATACCATCCCTAACAAGATCAATACCTGGTACCAAAAGGTGGAGTTCTTCCAAGCTCAGTTCAACTGCCTGAACAAATTCTCTTCAAACAGTCATACCCTCTCTTCCTTCACCCATCCCTATCAAACCTTCACTGTAAATGGAAGGGATCCCAATGCTATGGACATCATCTCTCTTATAAACAGAAGGGGCTCTATATAAAGAAAGGTCTCTATTTTACCTATGAAAAGCCTGGCTTAGCCAGGAACTATGCTAACCATGAGCTGGTGAAGAAGATCTTTGACCAGACTGTTAAAAAGAAGATAAGAGAGGTAGGACAAGAAAAGAAAGAAAATGTGCCTGATTTAATTGATGAAAAGGACAATGAAAATGATGAAGGACTTGTAGTTCATCTTGCCTCCCTTGCTGAGGAGGGTTTTTGACTGGGAGGCCTTCCTTAATACTATAAGAAAGATAAAAAGTTGGGTGTTGTTAAAAAGGGTGGATGCAAGTTAGACTCATCCCAGGGGTTCCTTGGTAAGGTTATATAAAGAGAAGAGGTAGCTATGATGATACCTGAGTATATGTAAACAAGTCTGGTAAATTCCAGACTCAGATATATGATCAGATGGATGATTCCAGTACTAAATGATAGAGTGGATGATATGAAGAAAGATGAATACAAGTGAGGACAGTGAGTTGAATGTCACAAAAGCTCACAATAGAGCCTGACAACAGATGGAAAGGGAAATCAAATAGATATCATTAACATCTAATTCAAGTGTTTTATAGTCCAGGCATTCCCAAGGACTTTAAGGTATAAAAATAAAATCAAACAATATCAATATCAAGGAAATGAGATGAAACAAGTTACAATCAATCAAGAATAACAGCACAAGTCTAGCACTAATGGTATCAAGTGAATGAAAACAACTGAGATAATTTCAGTACTAAGCTAGGAAATAAGTAGTTAAATATTTGAAGGAAGTCTTGGACCATATGGTGGAGGATATTAGTAGTAAGCATGAATGACAAATAGTAAGTTGAAATGAGAAGAGAACAAAAATCAATAAGGTAAACAGAAATAATAAAAGATATAACCAGATAGTAAGATCAGATATAGTACCAGATATTAGTCCAGCAGGTCAGTCTGGTAGTAGATAGAACTGGATACATACTAGAATTGTTTGATCATGAGCAAATAGATGTGGGACACCAAGGGACATTTTGAAAGACACTCTTGAATACTATGAGAATCTAGAAAGATGGTAAACAAGCCTCTACAAATATAAGAAGTACTAAGCTTCTACAACACAAGGACCTCCCCTTTCACTTTCCTGTTCTTCTATAACTGTAGCCTCAAATGAGAAAAATGCTTTGACTGTTGCTGTCCAAGTTATCATTCCCTTGAGTGCTCTGAAAGTCATTGACACTTCTGCCTTGACTAGAACTTCACTAAGAAACACCACCTTTCTCTGACTTGACTTTCCAAATTCCTCACTATTAGAAATGCTGACCATACTGTTAATAAGAAAGGGGAAGTCAGATTTATCTCCCACCTCTACATTAAAATCACTTCTGTCATTCAGAAAATGACCTTTCATATTATGTACCTAGGACAAAAAAATATTCTTTTGGGAATTTCCTGGTTTCAGAAGACAAACCATAAGATTGACTGGAAGAGGAGGATCATCTCTATCTCAGAATCATTAGACCAATCTACCTTCCTCTACTATGAATATCTCTCAGACTGCCAACCTGTTCAAATAGAAAAAATAGAAACCAAGCCACCCCACTTGTGACAACAGTCCCCCCCCCAAGGTCATACCATAGCCTATCTGAGACACAAGACCCTCCAAGCATTCATCAAAAGAGCATACTGTTCTTACTTTCTCAATCGCATTCAGAAATCCACCTTTTGTTTTTTTCAAGCCACTTCCATGACCTCCAAACTACTAAATATTATATGAAAGACGACCATCTCTACTAAACTGGCTCAGCACTCTACCAAGCAACAAGTAACCCTACCTTCAGAATATTTTGAGTTTGCCTTGATCTTTCAGAAGAAGTTCACTGACCATATTCCTCTATCTAGGCCCTATGATTACCCTATTAATCTGAAGAAATCCTTTGTCCCCAGACAAAAAACAAGCAGTAGAGGACTTTATTGAGGAGAATCTCAGAGTGGAAAAGATCCAACCCTCCTTCTCCCTCCAGATATTTCCCATTTTCTTTGTCAAGAAAAAAAACAACAAACTTTGACCCTACCAGGATTACTGTTATTTAAATGAACACACCATATAAGATGGCTACCCCCTTTCCATTATCTCAGATCTAGTGGACAAACTAAAAGATACCAAGATCTTCATCAATTTTGACATATGATGGAGATACAATAATGTTTGTATTAAAGATAGTGATTAGTGAAAGGCTGCTTTCATTACCCACAAAGAACTCTTTGAACCAACTGTCATGTTCTTTGGCCTTACAAACTCCTCTCCCATCTTTTAACATTTTATAAATGACTCCTTTCAAGATATGATTGCAGAGGAATGACTTGTCATTTACATGGATGACCTCTTGATCTTCTTCTCTGATAAGGCCACTTACAAAGAATAAATCAAATGAGTCCTCCAAAAAATGAAATAACTGGATTTTTATCTTTGATTGGAGAAATGCGAATTTGAAGTGTTAGAGGTAAACTACCTAGAGATGGTCATCTAATCAGAACAGATTGCTATGAATTCTATCAAGCTCAAAGAAATTGCTGACTGGCCTGCTCCACAGAAGGTTTGAGATATATGCTCATTCCTGGAGTTTGCCAACTTCTACCAATGATTCATTTCCTGTTACTCTGATATTATATGTCCCCTACTTGACTTAATCAAGAAGGATACATCTTGAAAATGGGCCCCTCTCTGTTAGCTCACCTTTGACTCTCACAAGCAACAGTTTTTGTCTGAATCAGTACTATTCTTTCCTGATGTCTTCAAACCTTTTACCATAATCACAAATGCCTTGAAGTATGTCTCAGAGGCAATTCTCTCCCAACAAGACGTCAATGGGAACTGGCATCCATGTAGCTACTTGTCACAAACCTTCCTCTCCACCAAACAGAACTATGATATCCATGATAGGGGCTGTCATTTGTGCCCTAAAAGTCTAGCAACATTACCTCCACAGCTCCCCCTTTTCTGTCTAGGTCTGAACTGACCACAAAAACCTGACTTACTTCCAACAACCTCAGAAGCTAAACTAATAATAAGCTTGTTGACTGTTGGATCTAGCAGATTATCCATCTTATTGATTCAAATCTGCATGCAAAATTGTCTCTCTCATCCCAAACAGATCCCCTAATACAAGATGTACTTCAGGCAATGAAGTTGTTGAAAATGGATAAGTGTGTCTAGCACTTGAAAAGGAGTTTGGCAACTGTAACACTACCCCCTCGCTAAAGATCAACTTCCAGGTGATTAAAGGAAATATCCTGCTATGCTAGTGTAGTGTCATTTTCTTTTCATTTGCCAAAACAGAAGAAGGAAGTCCAGTGAAGGTAAGGATAGGGCTTGTGAAGCAGAGGGATTGAAGTCATGGAAGTCATGTACTGCATCTTATATGTGTCCCAAATGGACAAGCAGTTCCCATGTCCAATCCATCTCATTGTATTCTTTCTGGTGGACTAGATACTCTAGGTGTTTTTCATGAAACATGGGAGTTTTAATTTTATTGCATTGGTTTCAACCAGATAATAATTGTGTATGGACCAAGCCACCTCTTAGATAGCTTCTTCAAGACACATGTCAAGCAGAGGTTTTCTGTTGAAAGCCAGACTTGATCACTAATGACATATGCCAGGGCAGTACTATAATGCTTGTTAGCATTTGCCTTCATCTTTGTCTGGGATTTTATTAATGTGTCCTGGACCTGCTCAAAGGTCTACATCCAGTCTTTCTTGAATGCCTGAGCAGCTGGCACTCTGTTGGTCTGAGAAGAAAGCAGTTCTACACTGATTCTTAAGTGAAATATTTTTATTATCTCAAATAGAGTCCTGCTATAAGAGCTGTGTTTTCTATTATTGATGAAGAACTGGGCCATGGCAAGCCAATTAGCCAATTTATCTTGTTTATCTACACAATAGTTCCTCAAGAACTTTGTGACTTTTTTGTTGACTATCTCCATCTGTCCATCTGTCTATAAATGGGAGGTACTGAGCTTCAAGGAGATACCGAGTTGCTGGTTAATTTTCCATATTACTTGTGTAGTGAACTGTGATCCTCAATTCAAAGTTACTATTTATTGATCTAAAAATAGATGTATGATATGTCTAAGGCACTGCTTGTCTTGAGGCATGGGATTAATATGACTTCTTTTGAAAATCTATTAACAACTGTCAAGATTGCATCAAATTCATGGGATTTGAGTAGATCCATAATGAAGTCTGCTAAAATGTGTTCCCAGGATTGATTTAGTATGTTCAATAGATTCAGTGGGCCTGCTGGGGGCTGATTTGATCCTTTTATATGCTGGCACTTGTCATATCTAGTAACATATTCCCTTATGAGTGATGGCATTTCTGGCCATGTGAAGTTTCTTTTTATATTTTCTAGTATTTTTTCATAACTGGAGTATTCAGCAACTGAGATATCATGGTGCTTTTGAATGACCTACATCCTTAGCTGTGGATCTGCAGGCACAAAGCAAGCATCCTTCATGTCCCTGTATAGGTCTGTTTTATCCTGGGAAAATCTGCAAGTTCTCAACTTCTAAAGGTCTACTTCTGATAGTTGGATAAGCTGTTTTTGGATTTTATTTGTAAGTGTGTATCCTTCATTCATGATTGTCACAGTAGAGATCCAGTCCTGGGAAGACAGCATTTCAGGTGCTATGACTAACACTCATTTGTTGTCATGCTCAGCCCTAACTCTGTGGTTCTCTCAGCAAAACAATACATCAGCCTTTTTCATGGTGGTTTCTGGCTTGTGGTGCCATTTCATATGGAATCTGGACAGATATTGGGCCCATTGGGCCTATCTGCATATGAGGTCCTGCCTTGTCATATACCATTGAAGGTTAGTGTGGTTATTTCAAATCTCAAATTGGTGACATGCACTTTTGAGATAATGTCACTATTGCTCTAATGTATGGATGATGCTCAATATCTCTTTGTCCACAACTTGGTAGTTTCACTCTGATGGTGTTATTAAGTGGCTATAGAAGGTAACCAGATACCAATGATTATCTTTTTCTATAGATAGAACTGCTCCTATGGCATAGTCTAATATGTCACACTTCAGGTGATATTTTGAATCTAAATTTGAGAACACTAAAATGGGCATGGTTGTGAAGGCTAGCTTCAACATTTTAAACACTTAATCCATGGTGGGGTCCCATTTAAAGCTAATATCCTTCTTGATAAGATCATGCAAGGGATATGTGACCTTGATATAGTCCTTGATAAATCTGCAATAGAAGTTGGCTAGGCTCAAAAAGCTCCTAACTTCTTTCACAGTAGTCAGCTGTAGCCATTCTGTTATTGCTCTTACTTTGGATTGGTCAATTTTTATCCCATCCTTTCCAATAATCATGTTGAGGAACTTAATCTTCAACTGATGGAATGAGCACTTTTCTGGCTTTATAAATAGGTCATTTTCTTCTAGGCAGTGCAGCACTTCAAGTACTATAGCATTGTGTTTGGCTCTATCTGTTGTTTTTGTGAAGATTATTACACTGAGCAACAAAACTGATGCAATGTTTGTATCACTTTGATTGATGAGTAAATATCTAGTGAACTATTGAAGCTATGCTTATAAACCCAAATACCATTAGAAAGCCATCATCAAGAGGATTCCAAAACTATATACATTGATTAGATAATTCTTACTATATCAGGACATATTCCAGAATTAAACTGGAGTACTCATTATATTAGTTTTGTTGCTAACATTTTGAAATATCAAAACTATATATTAAGTCAAGACATTATATAAGAAATGGTCATGTGATCAATTATTGGTTCAACATGATGTAAATACATATGAACACCATTGCTTTTTCTACTTCCACCACTATAACATCCCTTTTTAATGAGCAAACTGCTTATATTATTTCTCTTTTACAATTGAATCATTTAATCCATCAAATTGCTCAGTCTACTAATTTCAACCAATCTACTATCAGTAGACTATGCTTCAAACATTGTTCTGACCTACCCAAGTCTTCTGATGATTGGCCATCTATCATTACTTTCATTGACATATAACATGCTATTTAACTTATTGGAACTGAAAAGGCTGAGAATACTATCCAGGTTACTAAAACACTCCAGAATGTCAATAACTACTCCATCTTTTCCCAGAGTGTGAAAAGACATCTCAAAAAAACTAAAATGGAGGCTATGATAAAGAAGAAATGTCCACTTTTATTCCAACATTATAGGAAAGAGTGTTTGAACTTTGCTTTAAGTCACCAGCATTGGACTACAGATGACTGAAAGCATGTTATATGGTCAGATAAGACCAAAATTAATTGTATTGGATCAGATGGCAAGAAATGGACATGAAAAAAGGTAGAAGAGGGTCTTAATAATAGGTTGGTGCAGAAAACTATTAAATTTAGAGAAGAATTAGTGATGATATGGAGTTGTATGACTTGGGAAGAAGTTGGAATTGCTTGCAAGATGGATGGCAAGATGGATGCTAAGCTTTATGTGCAGATTATAAAGAATGAGCTTCAGCAAACTCTAATGAATTTTAAAAAATTTCCAGAGAACATTATTTTTCAATAAGATAATAACTCCAGGCACACCAGTAGGAGGGCCATGGAATGGTTTGAGGAGCATGAATTTGAGGTCATGATATGGCCTGCTCAGTCTCCAAATCTTAATTCCATAGAACATCTATGGTTTCTCCTCAAAAGAAGGCTTGCAGAGTATTCTAAGCCACTCAAGGAAGTACTGAAGCTTTGGGAGAGGATTAAGGATGAGTGGTACAAGATTGAGATGGATATTAATTGAGAGTATGCCTAGAAGGGTCTAAGAGGTGATCAAGATCAAAGAAGAATATATTTCATACTAGTTCACAATACTTTTAATGTTAGCAACAAAGCTGATGCAGTGAGTACCCTAGTTTAATTTCGGAATATTTCCTGATATAGTAAGAATTACCTAATCAATATATATATATTTGGGATCCTCTTGATGATGGCTTTCTAATAGTACCTGGGTTTATAAGCATAGCTTCAATAGTTTACTAGATATTTACTTATCAATCAAAGTGATACAAATATTGCATCAGTTTTGTTGCTCAGTGTATGTCATCAATTTATACCACAACCACATTATCCATGTTCAAGAACAGCTTGTTCATCATGGTTTAAAAGGTGGTGGAAAAATTGCAGAGTCTGAAATACATGACTAGGGGTTTGAATAATTCATGGTGGTAGACAAAAGTGGCCTTTTACTTGTCTCCATGCTTGATATGAACATTGTTGTATCCCCATCTAAGATCCATTTTAGTGAACATCTTTGCACCCCTGAGTTTGTCAACAAGCTGTGAGATAAGCAGCAAAGGGTAGTTGTTATTGATAGTCCCCTCATTGAGATAGCAGTAATCCTGTACCATCCACTTCCAGCCATCTTTCTCTGACACAAAGAAGACTGGACTGGTTTGTTCTAATTTAGAGGAATAAATATATCTTTCTTTAGCTGATCATCAATGAAGGCTGACACTTCCTCCTGTTCCTGCAGAGACAGGTATATCAATCATCCTTTTTTAAATATAAAGCCCTCTTTTAAATCTATTGCATGATCCCATGATTTTCTAATGGGCATCTGCTCTGACTCTCTCTTGAAAAAGACATTGATATCTTTGTGGAACTGAGGCAGTACCAATTGTTCTGGAGTCAACTCAACCTTGGTTTTCATGGATTTTGTTTTTAGTGCAGTGTAAATATCATACTGGT
This sequence comes from Phylloporus cf. nigrescens, assembly GCA_038094575.1. Classification (NCBI taxonomy): domain Eukaryota; kingdom Fungi; phylum Basidiomycota; class Agaricomycetes; order Boletales; family Boletaceae; genus Phylloporus; species Phylloporus cf. nigrescens. The sequence continues at coordinate 27,158 of JBBPTW010000042.1, read as the reverse complement.
TTTGTTATGCTGGCCTTGGGTAAGGATAAGCATAGTCTTTGTAGAAGCTCTTAGAATCAAGGGTTCAGAGAGAGCATATACTTGATGGTAGTACAAAGACCAATAGAGATTCTAATAGAGATTCTAAAGGTTGGCCAGAGGTTTAGAGGAGTATCCACTCAAGTGTAGGATGAAGACATGCAAAGAGGATCCAGAGGTTGATCAAGGGTTCAAAGGTTCAAGATATATCCAGAGAACATTCAAGGAGTTTTAGTGATATGATGTATTCCAAGGGATGGAAGTACAAAGGAGCTCTAGCTTACTGTATAAGGTATAAGGTAAAGGTTTATATACCAAGACCAAGGAAGGTCATAGAATATAGAAGAACAAGTATTGGTAAGCATGGAACATGAGAGAACAATAAGAAATCATGAGAACAGGTAATTGATGATACAGCAATTGAAAGATAATAGAACACTATGGAATAATGGTAAGTTATCAATGAAAGGAAATAGCATCCAATCAGATATATGGCAATGGTAATCAAGACAAGCAAGAAAAGAGTTAATTGTAACAGGTTTGATTCTGAAAGTTTTTGATACTGTTTGGGGCACTGGATCATCATGACCTCCCCTGTAGTCCAATTCACTATGGGATTGTGCATTCATAGCCATACATACCTGAGAATAAAGCAATTCTTACCAAGGTCCATAACTTCTGCTGTAATGCATTTACAATGTCCTTTGAACTCAATTACCAGTTCTGCAGTATAAGTGATTCTCCCAGCTGAGTTTGAACTACCATCTATGTTAAAGATCAGTATTGGCTTTTCTGATTTAAAAAGTGGGATGTTTCTGGTATCCACTCAAGATTTGTTGATAAAAATGGCATTGGCTTCACTATCAAGTAGCACATCTATAGCATTAGGGTTTCTTGCAGGTGCCCAGCTCACTGGTTGTGTAACAACTTTAGCAAAGGAGTGTTTCAAAAGAAATGACCAGCAGTCTACCTTGGTTATAAAGAAGAAAGGAGGAAAGAGTTTTAAGTCTAGTGTCCCTCTATTGAAGGAGAAGAACAAGAGAACCAGACTGGGGACTCCAGTTGGGCTCTGGGGGTTTATATACTACCTAGGGGTTTGTACATGTGTGGTTCTATTTGTACATGTTATATATATATCATAAGAAGTAAAAAGCAGTGTCCATTAGACAAGTCACTGTGAGTCATGATGAAGGCAGTGAAGATAAGAAATATGAAATAGAAGGCTGTCTGTGTGGTAGCACTAATAGGCATAGCCTTATAATGGAGATTAATAGATAAGAGGAATGAGGGGTGAGTCATAAGGATATAGCTGTGTGATATATCAAATGGAAGAGAAGCATGATGGAGATCAATAAATAAGGGTTATGAGTTATGTGAATCATTAGATCTCATATATCCATCTGGGAATAAGTCACATGATCATGGCTATGTCATGGTAACTGTTCTAAGTCATGAATATCATGGCGATAATAGGTAACTCATCTAGAGTCGTTGAAAACAGCTAAGTGTGTCTAGCACTGTAAAAAGAGTTTGGCAGCTATAACAGGTTGAGCTCCCCTGTCGGCAATGCTGGCTTTAATATATTTGAGCAATTGTTTATGGACTTCTAGCTCTCAGAGCTAAGATTTGAGTTCCTTTAAACTTGTGATACATCCCAATTTGAAAACAATCTTCTTGATTAAGTTAGGGTTGGTACCTTTCTTAAGCAGCTTGACCAATTGGCCTTCCTTATAGCCAGCCACAGCCTGATAAGTCTTAAACTTAGTCAGGAAGCTCTCTAGCATCCCTGTGCCTTGATAGAGGTTTTATATGGCCTTCCAGTTTCACTCCTGCTTGTTGGAGGACTGGAATTGGGCAGTGATGAGAGCTTCAAATGTTTCCCAACTCAAAAGCTCCTCTTTTACTGTTCTCATTAATTGGAACTGGGCAAAGGTTCCTGCCTCTCCTTTTTCCATTCTGGTCAGTACTGCTTGCACCCCATTGAAGCCTACCAATGTAGTTGGGTTTGCCTGCTGCCAGATCAGTACACATGCCCACTATTCTTTAAAGACATGGCCCCATGTTCCACTGAACTTGCTGGAGTCTAAAATGGTCTTATCAAGTTTGATCTCCTGTAAGAAGTGTGCAGGGCCTGTGCTCAATCCCAAAGCCTAAGGGATAGTGGCCAGCTGTTGGTCTAATGCATCTAGATTATCCTGCAGGGCCACACGTTTGATCTGCAGCTATATAATTGCCTGTGATTGCTGGACTATCAGGGTAGCCTACACCTAAGTCTGCTCATGAGCTTTTTCTAGGTAAAACATAAACTGCATAGTGAGTTCTATGACATATTGGTTCTCATGGAGTGAAGCTTCACTCAACATGGCTAGCATCTCCCTGGGTAGCACTGAGGCAGGTGCCATTCCTGATTCACTTTCTAACATATTGTTTTTCTAAATTTGGTGTGGAAATAAAGATAACTTCAGTTTTGCTCCATCATTCCTGCCATGTCCCAACCATTGGTTGACTGCTGCTATGTAGTACCCTCAATATCTAGCCTTGTAAAGGATGGAGAGAATAATGAGAGCAAAAATGAAGATCTCAGAAAACTTAATGTATATACAGCTTCTTGTTCTCTGTGTTCCTTTAAACATGGTGAAGGGTCTGCAACAAGAATAATCTATTCCTTCTAACAGTACTACTTTGGCTTCTTCAGTGAGTATCTAGGTCAGAGTTCAATTCTGCTAAAACTGTTCAGTTTATCACCTCTAGACCTTCTGATTTCTTTAAAGCAGTGGCAGCTTTTAGGTACCCTTTGCTCTAGCATCAGTTTTTCCTGCTCTTTCTTTATTTGGACAACTCCTAGCCACTTGTCTCTGAAAGTAATCAGTCTCCTAAAGACTTTGGTAAGCATGCCTGTTTTAGCTATATCCTCCCTTTCTAGTTTCTACAAGATGGAGGGGAAAGCAGGGACATGCTGATGGACAGTATTCACCTGTGTTGTTGAAATCATACTCTGGATCTGTTATTGCACTCTCCTGACTTATGGGAGATGGGAGACAGGCATGAAATGCTTTAAAGAAAAGTCCTCCTCTGAAAACTTCTTTCAGCCCATTAAGGAAAGAGTCAGCAGATGGGGTTGAAGAATTTACTAAAGGGCCTTGCTCTTACTTCTACTTGTTTATTTCCTTCCTACCAAAACCTTTCTACTAACAGAGATACTACAGAGATCTCATAGGGAGTAAGCAGCTCAACTATTGAGCTGTCATCTGAGGAAGGGCTATGGGGGCAAAGGATAAGAAATAGAGTGGGGAACACTAGTCACTGGGTTGAGCTAGTTGTCTTCCCATAGTACAAAGTGGGGGTGATGCACTTAAGGGTAGTGGCATTAACTGGGTATGGGGGTCATAAGTAGTCCGGTTCAAGTATAACAACTTCAATGAAGGAGTGCAATAGAAGAAACAACTGGCAGATCTACTTGTGGTTATAAAGAGAAAAGGAAAAGAAGTTTTAAGTCAAGCATTCCTTTATTAAAGGAGAAAAACAAGAGAACCAGACTGGAGATTCCAGTTGGACTCTGGGATTTATATACTACATAGGGGTTTGTACATGTGTGGTTCTATTTGTATATGTTATATACTTTAAAAAGTAAATAGCTGTATCCATTAGACAAGTTATAGTGAGTCATAATAAAAGCTGTGAGATAAGGAATATGAAATAGAAGGCTGTCCATGTGGCAGCACTGGTATGCATAGCCTTGTGGCAGAGTTTAATAGATAAGAAGAATGAGGGATGAGTCATAAGGGTATAGCCATATGGCATATCAAATAGAAGAGAAGTATAGCACAGGGTGGCAGAACAGCTCTATGGCAGTGAGAGAGAAGAGAAGCATGATGGGAATCATAAAGGCTGTGGTCATGAGTTGTGCTTCATATATCCATCTGGGGATAAGTCATGTGATCATGGCAGTGATGGATGACTCATCTAAAGTCATTGAAAACAGGTAAGTGCATCTAGCACTTGAAAAAGAGTTTGGTGACTATAACAAGGGGTTAGTTCAAACAACTGGAGTGGATGAGAGTGGAGTAAAGGCTCTAGGGATGTTTAGAGTATGGGCAAGATCTTGGGTGAGGGCAGTGATGCTGGACTGTTCAGCAGTGAAGGGCAGATGTTGATCAATAGGCAATGTTTCTGTGTTAAAGAGTCCAAAGCAATCATTAGACTTTTGATCAGAGAAGTTCTGGTCTGGCTCTCTGGGAGCAGTCCAGCAAGGATCCTGGGGGTTCTGTGGTTGAGATATGGTGGCTTACTCAAAGGTAGCCTTTTGAAGGATCAAGCTAGAGCTTTTGTTACACTTGGCCTTGAGTAAGAACAAGCATAGCCTTTGTAAAAGCTCTTAGAGCCAAGGGTTCAGAGAGAGTATGCACTTGATGATAGCACAAAGACCAATAGAGATCCTAAAAATTGGCCAGAAGTTCTAGGTAAGTGTTTACTCAAGTGTAGAACACTGACATGTGAGGAGAATCCTTGAGAATGGTTAAGGATTTGAAGATTCAGAGAGTTCAGAGGGTTTCAATAATATGATGTATTCCAAGAGGATGGAGATACAAAGGAGCTCTAGCTTACTATACAGAATATAAGGCAAAGGTTTATATATCCAAGTCAAGAAAAATTATAGAACATTAAAGAACAAGTATTGATAAGCATGGAAAAGTAAGGGCAGATAATTGATAATGAAGCAAATGGAATGTGATAGAACATGGTGGAATAATAGTGGGTTATTGATGGAAGGAAATAGCATCCAATTAGATAAGTCACTATAGTAATCAGGGAAAAGACTTAATGAGAAAAGAATAAGTCATAACAAGGTAGTGTTACAGTCATCAAACTTTTTTCACAGTGCTAGACACACTTAGCTGTTCTTAACAACTCTAGATGAGTTATCCATCACTACCATAACACTCATAACTCCAGACAGTCACCATGACACAGCCATGATCATGTGACTTATCCCCAGATGGATATATGAGATCTAATGATTAGCATGACTTACAACCATAGCCTTTATAATCCCCATTATGCTTCTCTTCTCATCTCTTCTTTAATCACCCACTACCATAGGGCTGTTCTGCCACCCTATGCTATGCTTCTCTTTTATTTGATACATCACAGGACTATACCCTTATGACTCACCCCTTATTCTCTCTTATCTATTAATCTCCATCACAAGACTATGCATACCACAGATAGCCTTCTGTTTCATATTTACTTATTTCATAGCCTTTATTATGACTCACAGTAACTTATCTGATGAACACTACTTTCTACTCTTTATGATATATAATATATATAAATAGAACCACACATGTACAAACCTCTAGGTAGTATATAAACTCCCAGAGCCTGACTGGAATCTCCAGTCTGGTTCTTTTGGGAACACTAGACTTAAAACTCCTTTTCCTTTTCTTCTCCTTCTTTTACAACCACAAGTAGATCTGCTGGTTATATCTCCTGTCACACTCCTTTATTGAAGTTGTTACAGTATTCTTTGAGAGAGGGTGGTGTTGGAAATGAAGGAACTTATATAACATTTTATAGAACAGTCCTTCTCATCCCAGTTAGTAAGGACTTCTTGGTAGTTTATATCTGCCTTGTGTTTAGCTACAGTGGTTGGTATCCATGCAGATGGGTATTCTAAATGAGAGTCAGTTGAAATTTGTGTTGTCTCATGTAAATGTCCTCTTAATCACTTTGTACTTAGGGTGGCTTCCAGCTTGGCTTTTCAAGTTAGCCAGTTCTTTCCAGTGACATTGAGCTTTGAGATTCTTTCATAATCTTGAGTTGGGCTGGAAGACATTTTACTATAAGTGGAATTGTAATAAAAATTTCTTTCAGTTATAAGGAGTCAAAGCTCATAATCTGTAGGAAATAGATACTCAGTGAACTATAGAGCAGTTAACTAATCTATTACCTGTAGGAAATAGGTACTGCAGATATAGTAAGTATAATAAATATAGTAAGTTATGAACTGTCTCATCTCAGTGGACTATAGAGCAGTCAATTAAAGTGTGACCTGCTTAACTGAGTGTCAAAGTATAGTATGTGGAGTATATAAGCATGACAGACAAAATAGAAAGGAGATAGTAATAGTCTATGCTACAGTTGTAATTCAACAAGATCTGGTGAGCTGGCTGTGATAGTGCAGTCATCAATATAAACAATGATAATTTTGAGTGACATCCCTGAGTGCTTGATGTAAACAGCCTGATTGACTTGACATTGTTGAAAGCTGAGCTTGTCAACAAGAATTTCAACAAGCTTCTGGTACCAGTGATGGCCACTCTGCTTGAGATCATATAGGGTCTTGTGCAATTGACAGACATGACATGAGTAAATCAAGTCTGTGTAATCAGATGGCTGGCATATGAGATATATTTGCCATTTGTGAGTTCTCTGTTAAGATAAGCACTCTTAATGTCAACCTGGTGCAGCTTCATGTTCTGTTATGCAGCCAATGCAAGAATGATTCAAATCAAGATGAGCTTGGTGGCAGAGACATATGTTAAAATACTCAACACCTGGAACCTGTGAGAAGCCTTGCACAACCAATCATGCCTTGTACCTGACAACATTGCCAGTGGTGTTCTTTTTTGCACAAAAAACCCATTTTGAGCCTACAAGGCTGATATCAGCTTAATGCAATATGTCAAGTTCTTTGTGGATTTCTTGTTTCCATTGCAGCCATTCAGGGCAATGTTTTGCTTTAGCAAGGAAGGTTGATTCAAGTGCTTTTGTTTTGGCCATAAAGTCATTCAAGGTAAGGGCAAGCTTAATCTCATCATAGCTATTGAAGATCACAATGATCTGCTCTGAATGATCCTTCCCCTCAAGCATGGCAGGTCCTGAATCTGGCTCAGGGATCTTTGGTATGGGATCAGGGAGTTGGACTTCTTGAGGTGAAACAGAATCAGTAGTCTTGCCATTGATAATGTCAAGAATATATTGTGAGAGTTTGCAAATTCATTTAGAATGAGACTCAGCAACAGGTTCAATTGGCAGTGCAGAAGTTGGCAAGGGTGTTGAAGGCTCAGGTTTGAAAGAGGTAGAGTTAGCACTGGGTTTGTTAGGAGTAGGAACATATGCCAGCATGACCTTATCCAAAATGGACTTCCCCTTCCTCTCAACATTGCACAGCAACAGTTTCCAGTATACATTGTGCTCAACTGTGACTGTGTGTCTGAAGAGCCAATAGATGTGCACTGCATACTCTGTTTGGTTATCAATTCCCACCCATTGTCCTTTCTCAACATGGCCACTTAGCTTATCAACCTTCTTTATCCATATGAAGATCTCAGATCCCCACTTGTGCTGTAATGACTTCAATGAAGAAGTATAACAGAAAAAACAACCAGCAGACCTACTTGTGGTTGTAAAGTGAAAAGGAAGGAGTTTTAAATCTAGTGTCTCTTTATTGAAGGAGAAGAACAAGAGAACCAGACTGGGGGCTCCAGTTAGGCTCTGGGAGTTTATATACTACCTAGGGATTTGTACATGTTATATATCATAAGAAGTAAATAGCTATGTTTATCAGACAAGTTATGGTGAGTTATGATAAAGGCTGTTTATGTGGCAGCACTAGTATGCATAGCCTTGGAACAGAAATTAATAGACAAGAGGAATGAGGGGTGAGCTATAAGAGTATAGCCATATGGTGTATCAAATGGAAGAGAAGCCTAGCACAGGGTGGCAGAACAGCCCTGTGGCAGTGGGAGATGAAAGAAGAGAAGCATGATGGAGATCATAAAGGTTGTGATTATGAGTCATATAAATCATAAGATCTCATATATTCAACCAGGGATCAGTCATATGATCATAGCTATGTCATAGTGACTATCCAAAGTCACAGGTGTCATAGTGATAATGGATGACTTATCTAGAGTTGTTTGAAACAGCTAAGTGCATCTAGCACTTGTGGAAAAGTTTGATAATCATAACACATGCAAGCAATTCAAGTCAGGCTTTTTGCCAAAGGCAACCTTATATAGAGTATAGCCATCAAGGGATTTGATAGGTATTTGATTCTTCAACCAGATGGCATAACATATGGCCTCTCCCCATAGGAACTTGAGCAATTCACTTGCATGGAGCATTGCAGGAACTTGTTTAAGCAATGTGCAATTCAATTACTTAGTAACTCTATTGTGTTGGAGTATGTTATGGGCTGTAAAACACTGCAAAGTACTCTTACATTGCAGGTATGTGACAAACTCTTTTCCCTGGTACTCTCCTCCTCAATCCAAGTAGAGAAGCTTGACTTTTGCCACAAGTTGTTGATCAAGCCAGCCTTCAAATATCTTGTAGGCCATGAAGGTTTTGCTCTTTTGGCAGAGTGAATACATGTAGATGAGTCATGTGTGATCATCTGTGAATGTAACATAGTATCATTTACCACCTAGTGTCAGAATAGGAGCTGGTCCCTAGACATCAGATCAGATAATGTTGCCAACATTTTTAGCTCATTTTTCCTGGTGCTCCTTGACTATAGGCTTTTGGGTGGTGGCTTTAGCATACACACAGGACTTGCAAAAGGTACCATCATTAATTAATTCATCAAAATTTAGACCACTAACTAACTCTTGCTAGGCAAGATGGCAGGCTGCTGATAGTGCAATATGGCTGAAGAGGCAGTGTAGCTCCATAACAGTGACCTTTTCAGTGGCAGTGCTAACAGTATCATGATTGTGTACAACTTGGCACAGGCCTTTTGGGATATGTGGAATGTGCCCAATTGTTTTGCCATCTGATTCTCAAATGATATAGTATCCTTCTATAAATATTGTTGAAAAGCTGGGTTTATTGAAACAACCAATGGATATTAACATGTTGTAAGATTGATAAGTAGTGGTGATGTGGGTGTGAGTATGACTCAACCCAAGGGGTTCCTAGCAAAGATAAATATTGAAAAGGGGTTGCTGTAATAGATCTTAATATGAGAGAATGAGTCCAGCAGATTCTAGACTCAAAGAATGGATGGATTAGAGTATCCAGTTAGAGATAGAGAGTTTCTGGAGTGTGGGAAACCAGATTGGAGAGAGTTCAGAGCACAAGAAGACCAGATAGAGTGTCCAGTGTATTTTGAAGCACAGAAAAACCAGATAAAAGACCAGATACAAAGCAGATAGTAAGAGACAAGAGTGGAAACAAGCAGAGATGGTGAACTAAGCACCCCAATGACTACACAAAAGAGTCAGATGGAGGATATATTGAGTGGTGGGACAAAATCCAATCAAACTCAGCTGATATTAAGTATTCTAAGTACAAGACTTTATAGTCTGGGCATACCCATGACTCAGGCACTGATGTAAATAAACTAGACAGCACACATGTGCTACTGTCAATGATAACAAGAAGATGAAATGAGATAGAATCTAATCAGAATAAATGCAACAGTCTAAGTCATGTCAAGAAGATCAAATGAGCTAAGATGTAAACTAGAAGAAATGGCTAAATTTTGATAGACAAGGTAATGTAAATGAAGGCAAGTTAGTTCTGAAAACATGCCATAAGCTTATATTAGTAGAAAAGACAAAGGTAAATGAGAAATAGCAGAAAAACCAGACTTAAAACTGGAAAATACCAGACTAAAAACCAGATTAACCAGATTGAACCAGTGGACTAACTGGACTAAGATCACAAGTAGATTAACATGGAGCATAGAGAGATATCTTGAAGGACAATAGGAAATGTTGTAGAGACTCAGAAACAGCTTCTGCAAATGTAAGGAGTAGTTAGCTCCTATAATATATCCAACCTTAGATAAGAAGAGAACTTCAGTAAGGCATAAATGAGAAATGTTGTGTCCATTGGATACCTTAACAATCATATCTCCAACACCTATTGCACCAAACATTTGTTTGTTTGCAGCAGTAAAAGGCTTCACCAGGATATCTATAATATCCTTGAAGCATTCACAATATAGGAAAATATATTAAGTAGTACCTAAGTTGTACAGCTTAATTTGATAGGTAATTTGTGCATTGTTGCCTGCTTTCATAGCAACTTCAAGGTGGCTTTCATCTTCACTATCATTGACCTCATCAAGAGACAGTGCATTCTTGTTAATAAGAGAGAACCAGTCATCATTAGAAGCCATGTCATTTTCATTGTCTAAGCTTTCTACTGACTGTAGATCAGAAATATTGTCATTGTCATGATCCATGGTATTAGAGACTCCAAATATACCTTCCTCATTGTTAGAATCAATAAATCTGACATGGGCACTGGTGTCAACAATAGTAAAAGGATTTTTCTTCAAGTCCTTCTTCTGGTTTCATAGGTAATGATGTGGGGACTCATGCTAATCAGACCCACAGATCCAGCAATTTCCTCCAGCACTCCCTCTTTTGCCAGTTCCTTGGCACATATCCCAACCAGATCCATGGTGTTCTTGACCTTGGCCTTGTCCACAAGACACAGGCCCAGTAATGGTCAATGCTTTATCACAGTCTCAATCACAATCTTTTCCCTCATGATGAGCAATGGTGCCTCATACCTTCTGTCACTCTACCTCCTCAGTGATGATTGAGATGAGAATGTCAGAGTCAATTGTCTTGTTTATGCTATGAAGACAAGCTGCAGTAAGCTGGCTAGATGCAAAGTTGGCAAGGGCATTTGAAAGAGAACAAATGATGGTTAAGTGGTAGTCCTGCTTGCTGATAGCAACATCAATAGAAGCTGACTCTTTTCATTTAGTGTATAGACCATTAAGGAAGTGGTAGACCTCCTGGGTTTTGGGGAAACAGGATTTGAGGAACTGGGTTTGCAGGTCTGTTTATGTGTACACACCCTTTTCTATATACTTATTTATAATGGTGGTTCACATTTCAGCCACAGTTATCAGAGATTTGACTTGAAGAGCAGTTGAGTCTGGAATATACTGAACAAGTAGATATTTCACAAGGATTTCATCCTTGATTTATTTGTTGAAAGCAGCAGTTTCAGCAGTGATGGCAAGATTCAGAAGAGTGAAATGAGCTAAGGATCCATTAAAATGGCTCCAGAGCTCCATGGCTTCAATAGCAACTTGGAAATAGAAGGAGAAAATTGCCCAGTTCATACCTTTTACATCAAGCTTGGACACATTGCTGGGGAGTATATCTGTGATGACAGGAATAGCAGTACATCAGCAAACCCTGAATCTTAACATAGTAAGCATATTAGACATAGAATACTAATAGTTAACTCATAGAAGACATAGAGATTATAGTGCTTGTAAAATGGAACAGAATCTAAATAGTCAATATGCAGTGTTCACATAAACAAGCTTATGTATTCACAAACCAAGGTGACTGTGATCAACTATCATGGACTATACAGGCAGATACAGTGGTACATTACTACACAGCATAAAGTATGCCAGGCATTTAACCAGTGTCAAAGAATATGTATTAGATATTACATTTCATACTACTACAAAAGCAGGTCCTTGAGAAAAAATTCACAAGTTTTGCAAGCTATGGGCCATTCCATTCCCTATTGTTGTTAGATATGTTCACAATATGTACCTCTAACTTATGGTACCATGTCTTCCTTGTCACTTGATAGAGATTTCTCAGGTTCTTTCCATATCTTGAGATTGCATATGATTGAGAATATACATAAAGAGAAACATGTTGCTATTCAAGGTCTACAAAATACTCATCACTAGGGCCAGCTTCTTTGCATTGGCTAAAATGTAAGCTCATTGTTAGTAGTTATCATCTGCACAAATAGATAACTTATGAGTAATGGGGTAGTGATAGTGATCATGGCTATGTGATATTGCATTCAGGGAATGGTAAAGAGGTTGTCCAGAGTGGCAGATAGTATCATACCACATTACACTGTGTCAAATATGCTAAGAAAGGTACAAGTGATGAATTGGTAGCTTCTGGAGGCAAGAAGAACATCTGAACCTATGTATATAGCACTACCATATAACTAGACAACCATATACTTTGTGACTGGTTTAGAACTAGCAACCAATCTTGCCATAATGTGTAACTGAGGAGTATTTAGCAACACAACCACCCCTCCATTACATGTTATGATTGCATCCATATACAGAGCTATAGTATTTCTGATGCATGTGACAACACAAGGCCTCTTTAATGACAAAGTATTTGAATTGTCATAAACATGAGCCTCTATCTCAGAGCACTCTCTGGCTGAGTATTAAGATGGTTTACAATATCATTCTAAGACTAATCTGAGTATGTATTAATATAGGCATAGACTAATAACCAGTCAGAAAGTGTCAGATTCTGACACAAAGGCTGCTTTAGCAGTTGTATAGTAGAGGCAGCAGATATATTTTTGACATGCTTCTGCCATTTCATAGGGTAGTGATTGGTTGGTTTATTACAGGGCTTATATTTTATCACAAGCATTATAATGATAAGAGTGAGTGAAAAAGTGTCATGGCTGAAAATTCTCAGAAATGGTTGCAATTTGCTTGATAAAGTCCATTCTAATCAGTACTACTGCTTTATTGTAATGCATATATGCACTCCAGTTCCTATGCAATATGCAATATTTTACTTATTTTGGCTGGCTCTGAGTCAGGACCCCCCAGATTTCCATACATTACTAGATATATGCATTATGGCCCTATGCACTATGCACATATCAACTGTAGTGGTTTACAGCTACATGCAAAACTAATGATCAAATCACAATATTTTTTTTTGTGGGACCATGTGACCAAAAAGGAAATTCTTGTCAGAAAATAACAATAATGATAACAAGCTGATAACATTCACAATAGGCAACCAGAAAATCAGCAATGATCTAAAGAATCATGCTCTAGATCTTTAAGGCCATGGCTGGCAGATTGAAGACATATGCAAGATACTCCAAGTTTTCAAGCACAGCTGCTATCACTGGTGCAAACTCTTCAAAGAGCTTAGCACTACTAACCAACAAATCTTTCCTCTTGTTGGGCATACATGGTTACTTATGAGAGCCACTTTAACTACTCTCAAGAATCTCTATGTCTTGGACCTTTTCCTTGATGAGGCATGCACATGGCTTGCTATTCACCATGGAATAACAATTATTCCATTGATGCTTTCTTGCAACTTACTTGAGGCTAGATTCACTTACAAAATACTCTGTAACAATTTCATCTTCAGGCTTCTAAATGCTCAAAAAAGTAAATATATGTATGTTTTTATATATGTACATATGCTTCAGTCTTATTCTACAGCTCTGTCTATTGGTTGCATGAAGTTCTATATCTCATGTGACAATGTGATACTCACTTTCTTTCCTACAATAGCAATCTAGGCCTGGCTTGAAATCCTGATTTTGAATAATGTTAGCATGTTATTGGTATTAGTCTTGGTCAAGTGATTGTTGCTTCTGGTCATGATAACTAGATGATATAATGATTGCTGGATAATCTATGTCATCAACTTGTTGCAATAATCTTATTTACCCTAGAGACAATAGAATTCCCTTTTAAGATAATATGGTCCCACAAAAAAAAATCACAGTTTGGCCATTAGTTTTGCATGCTACTATAAATATTTCTGATCTAAAAATATATTGTGAAATTTAAATTGTCATTTGCCATTTTCAACATACTACTATTATTGCCCACAATATGTGAAATTTTGACACCTTTTTAAATAGCTACATGACTATATAACTTGATTTTTTCAGATATGGAGCCACTTATAGCCTGGACTCTCATCTATAAGTGCATGTAATTGTTTCTCAAAAATATGGTATTTTGATGTTTTCTGGACACCAACAAGTTGATGGGGTCAAAATCCATAGGTGATGCACAGTTCTATCACATGGTGTCACATATAGCATGAGAGCCATGTTGAGGGTCTGCCAGACTCTGATGCAGTGAAGGCCTGACATCTAGGTCTAATATTGACACTAATTTATATTAGTAAATCACCAATTTTCAAACAGTAGTCACAATTATTATAGTAATATTACATCACCTTACATCACTGTACAGTAACACAGAGCAATTGAGTTACATCACCACAGCAACTCAGCAAATCTACAGCTGGTCACACAGCACTATGGGGATCACTTGGATCATAGTGCACAATGCAAACATCACTACAGGTCACATAGCACACAATCTAACTGCACTATAGTACGATTAGGAAAATAAAGTGTAGTAACTGTACATAATTTTCTAATATATGAACTTGGCAAAATTTCATGCAAGGTTATGCAGTTACACCATGACTACCTGAAACAAACCACTGCTCTCCTTTACAATCATGATCACAACCACTTCTTCTCAAGCATAACACAGCAGCAAAGGCTGTACAATAACCTACATATAAAGATGGTGACAAGGATGGCAGTGTGCACATCACCACAACAACAACAGTGAGCATAACTCACTACCATTCATGTGCCACCATGTTCCAACAAATGCAAGGGCACACCCCCACCTTCTACTATGTCCAACCAGGTGCAACCACCCACCCTTACCTTCTACCAAGTTCTAGCAAGCAGGACAGCTTGCCCTTGCCATCCACCATGTTTTACCAAGCACAGCTACACATCCTCACATGTCACCATGTTTCAACAAACATGGTGGCATGCTTTTACCTTCCACTGTGTCCCACTGAGCCCTCCTACTTGTCCTCATATGCCACCACATTTCAACAAACATGATGACATGCCCTCGCTATCCATCATATCCCATTGGGCCAGCCCACCTGCCCCTGTGTGCCACCATGTTCCAATGAACATAGTAGTATGCCCTCACCTTCCACCATGTCCCATCAAGTGCAACTGCTTGCCCCTACATACTACCATATCCCACCAAGCATGACTGTTTACCATTGCATGCCACTGTGTTCCAACAAACACAGTGGTGTGCCCCTGTCTTCCACCATATCCTATCAAGCACAATCACTTGCTACCACATACCACTGTGTTCCAACAAATATAATGGTACATTCTCACCTTCCATCATATCCCATTAAGCGCAACTACTCACTATCACATGCCACCATGTTCCACTGAGCTGGCCTGCTTGCCCTCACATCCCACCACATTCTAATGAATGCAGTGGTATACTTTTGCCTTCTACTGCATCTCACTGAGTGAAGCCCACCTGCTTTTGCATGTCACCATGTGTTACAGCCACCAAACTCTTTTCATAGTGCTAGATGTACTTAGCTATTTTCAATGACTCTAGATGAGTCATTCATCATCACCATGATACCTGTGACTCTGAACAGTCATCATAACACAGCCATGATCACATGACTTATCCCTGGATGGATATATAAGATCTTATAATTCACATGACCCATGACCCTTATCTATTGATTCCCATCATACTTCTCTTCTTTAATCTCTTACCACCACAGGGCTATTCTATCACCCTATGCTATACTTCTCTTCCATTTGATGCACCACACAGCTATACCCTTATGACTCACCCCTCATTCTTCTTATCTATTAATTGTTACATTGCAATATTTTTACTAAGTACAGCTCCGCCCTTCCACTTTTGAACTCCGTCATACCTCTGGACTTATCTCTTTGTTATCTTATCTTCTGACCCTTGGACATATCCACACTTCCTTTTATATTCATCCTTGTTCTCTACTTTACATCTTATCTTCATTTGTACTAGTCTCACTTCATAGATACCTCTGCACATTGCCCTACTGTGGATATGGAGCACAGCTCCAGTACTCCTAGTATCTGGAATTCCGTCTTACTCAGTCTCTCCATTTCTACAGCTATGCTCCATCTTACTTACAAATCCAATGCAACTCCATAGTATATAACTCCTGTAATCTTAGCTGAATATTCTTCAGTTCGAATATCAACTTAGTTTCCTCTGTTCTACTCCATTCTTGAGTCTCTCGACTCACTCTAATCCTTTCGACCCTCTGATCCACGAGGACTATCATGATCATTCCTGACCCCTATGCCTTCATCTCCAATACTTCCCTGACCAACTCCAGTCTTGTACTTCGTTAACTCTCTCATTTCGTGCCGGAGTTACTCTGGGCCTTTGTCCCTTCATTTGAACTTAACTCCTTTCATATCGGATAGCATTCTCCATTTCTTAGTGCCATCATTCTAATTATGTATGTCCTTTTTAGTATTAGCTCCGGTCTACGTATGTCCCCGACTCCGTCACGTCACTCCATGTGTCTCCTCCATTATGATCCTATGTTCCTTGTTCTCTTTATATTTCTCTCCATTCCTTATTCCAATCTCCGACCCAATCCCCTAGTATATAAGTTGATACTCCCCTCCTGTAACTCCTGAGTATGAATATCGACCTAGTTACCTTCTCACTCGTCTCATCTCTAAGTCTCGTCCTCACTCAACCTCCGACCTCCGTTCCCTCCTATCTTGACACTCTAATCCCATAAAGGACCAGACTTGAGCAAGGGCGCGACATCAAAGTCCTGTGCCAAGTCCTACATCTTGCACCATCTCCGTCCAACCTTCTTTACCTCCATTCTTACCCTTCCCAAATCCATTCGGACCCCATCGGACTAGTGTTCGGAGGATCCGGATTTGACAGTATATTCGTACTCAAACTTGCTCATTGTTCACACAAATCATGTCACGTTATAGAACATCAAGGACCTTATGTTTCAATGCCTTGCAGACGACTTTTGGAAACAACTGGAATATTTCAGGGGAATTTATTAGCCTCACTGCTCGCGCTACTGTACCATCAATCCCTGAAATCTTTGGTCGGCGCTCTCCATTAACCGCACTTCTGCCAGAAATCGCCTCTTTCCTGACATCATCTCGTATCTGGGAACTGACAGAAGACGAAGACTCCCCTGCTCCAGAGTATGACCAGAAAAGCTCCACCTCAAGGGCAAGTGGTCCCAGTGGCCCTGATGGCCCTGACCCCCCCGACCCTGGAAATAACAATAACAATGGAGATAACTCCGATGATAACTCCTCCACATCCTCCGACCTTGATGAGGTCGAGGGATACCTCCACCGTGACAACAAAGAAAACGCCGTTCCACTAGCATATGAACCTTTCACTCAGCTTGCTGATGTGATCAGGGACCTAACCAGGTTGGTGATCCATTGCAAAAACAACTCCGACCTGGCAAAAACTAAAGTCTGAGAACCTGACACATACGACAGCATGGAGCCAAAGAAACTCCACCCATTCATCATTCAGTGTGAAATCAACTTCCAAGCCAACCCAAAGGCCTTCAAAAAGGATCGAGCTAAAGTCACCTTCACCCAATTCTACCTGAAAGGCATTGCCTTGGAGTACTTTGAGCCAGACCTGCTCGGGACAGAACCGACACCTCCGACCTCAATGGATGGATAATTGGCAGGCATTTTTATATGAACTACAGGCCAACTTCGGACCTCATGACCCTGTCGCTGATGCAGAAGCTCAACTCGAGTGACTGCAGATGAAAGACTCCCACCACATTACTCGATACATCATCGAATGAAATCGTCTGGCAAGCCAAGTCCATGAATGGAGCAATGGTGTGTTCCACCAAAGCTTCTATAATGAACTTCCAGATCAGATCAAGGACAAGATCTCTCATCAAGGCAAACTGGACAACCTCTATGACCTCTGTGCTAGGGTGCAACAAATCAACCATAGGTATTGGGAGCGTAAGGAGGAACAATCTAGATCCACCAAACCTCCCACTCCCAATGCTTCTTCGTCGAAGCAAACATCCCCATCCTCCACTGCTTCCACCACCAATTCTGGTCCGACTAAGGACGACAAATCACAGAGTTTGACTGCCTCCTCCGGGACCTCCAGAGGTGGTAAGAATTCAAACAAAACACCTGCCAGAACCTCTGATTCCATCTTCTCCAAGCTCAAGAAAGACGGCAAGCTTCTCCCCGAAGAATGCCAATGCCACCTCCAACTCAACCTTTGCCTATTTTGTGGGCAAGCCGGGCATCCCGCAAAGGAATGTCCCAAATTGTCCTCCAGAGCCTCAAAGGCTCAAGCTAGCAACTCCAGCAGCTACCTCTATCCCTCCGACTACTCCAGAGGCAAAAAAATAGAGAGCGACTTCTGTGAAACTGCACAGGACGGGAGTCATGTTGAACCTAACCATGTACCCATAGAATTTGGTCTCAACGCGTCCACTCTTTCTGATCCAAATTCTTTGAAACCCCTTGTATCTATCACCCCCTATGGCCTCTCTGCTGTTCCTTCTCTTCTTGACTCCGGTTCTACTCATTGCTTTATAGACTCTAAAATTGTAACAAAAAATAATCTTTCTACATACCCTGTTTCTCTGATTACCCTCCATCTCTTTGATGGTTCCGCCTCTTCCATTATTTCTTCCACTGTAGACCTTCCAATAACCTTTGCCTCAGGTGAAACCACCTCCAATATGTAACCTCATTGGATCCTTCATGCACGATTGTGCTCGGACATAGCTGGCTCACCCATTACAATCCATCAATTGATTGGGTATTGGGCAGCATCACATTCCGACCTTCTGCAGAAAAGATGCCAGCCCCGACGTCACCCTCCGTATCTCTGAAGTCCACCAGGCTGCTTCTGGCCTAGCCAGCCAACCTTCAGAAAACGCTACCTTGGATTCACCTCCCACTCCTGGACTTCATAGTCCTCCCATCTTCTTTGTAAATGCAATTGCGTTCAATTGTGCCTGCAAGATGGAAGGCTCGGTCCCCTTCACTCTCTCCCTCAGAACCCTTGACGACATTGTCCACAGTCGTTCAGCCTCTGTCTCCGAAGCTCCGGAGGAAGAAATAAACCTCTCCAGAGTGCCACCAGAGTATCACAACTTCAAGGACATCTTCAGTAAACAGAAGGCTGACACACTCATACCGTATCGCTCCTTTGACCTCAAGATTGATCTTGAGGAAGGTGCTGAACCTTTGATTGGTCAACTATACTCCCTCTCTCCATCGGAGTTGGGATCCCTCAGAGACTTCCTGGACAAACATCTCCACATAGGCTTCATTCGTCAATCCACCTCCCCATTCACTGCACCTGTGCTGTTCATCTGGAAGAAAGATGGATCCCTCCGACTCTATGTCGACTTCCGAGGTCTAAACAAAATCACTAGAAAGGATCGTTACCCACTCCCCCACACCGCCGATCTCCTTGATGCCCCTAGCAGAGCAAAGGTCTACACCAAGCTTGATCTCCAGCATGCATATCATCTGGTCCGTATCGCAGAAGGTGATAAATGGAAGACTGCATTCCGCACTCGATATGGCTCCTATGAGTGGTTAGTAATGCTCTTTGGACTCACCAATGCCCCAGCTGCTTTTCAGCGCTTTGTCAACTCAATATTCGCTGATATGCTGGACATGTCCATAGTGATCTACCTTGATGACATCCTCATCTACTCCGATGACATCTCCTCACATCAAAAGCACATTCAAGAAGTTCTCCAACGCCTCTGCACTAATGGTCTTTACCTCAAACCAGAGAAATGTGAATGGCACTCGGACTCCATCGAGTACCTCAGATATATGCTTTCCCCTTCCAGTCTCACAATGGCCCATGACAAGATTCAAACAATCATGGGTTGGCCAGAACCACGCAAAGTGAAAGATATTCAGTCATTCCTAGGGTTCACCAACTTCTATTGCAGGTTTATCCAAAACTACTCTGAGATCGTGGTTCCCCTCACCCGCTTAATCCGCAAAGAAGTTCCTTGGAACTTCTCCAACAACTGTTGCAAATTGTTCAACCACCTCAAGAAAGCCTTCACAACTGCTCCAGTCCTTGTACACAGGACTCCAGATTCTGTGCTCACCATTGAAACCAACGCCTCCAATTACGCTATCACTGGAATACTCTCCATAACTACCTCCGACTCCGAAATTCACCCTGTCACGTTCTACTCTCGCACCCTTATAGGAGCAGAACTGAATTACAACACCCATGACAAAGAGCTACTGGCGATTTATGAAGCATTTAGAAACTGGTGTCACTACCTCAAAGGTTCTGCGACTCTGATAGACATCGTCACGAACCACAAAAATCTTGAATATTTTTCTTCCACTAAACTCCTGATGCAACGCCAGGCTCGCTGGTCAGAGTACCTTTGCCAGTTCAATATGGCAGTCCAATACCACCCTGGTAAGCTCAGAGCTAAACCTGATGCCCTGACTCGGCGTTGGGATGTCTATCCAAAAGAGAGGGATAAGGACTATGCTCACATTAACCCTGACAATTATAGATCCATTTTCACCCCTGAACAGCTCACTACGTCCCTCCGAGCAACATCCCTCGCGACTGTGACATTCTGGGCCTCCATAATCATCGACATGGAACAACTCCATTCCGACATCCTATCTTCCCTCCCTAACGACCCTATTGCCTCACCTCTCCTGTCCTCTGAGGCCATTACCAACCCACGATGGTCCATTTCACCCGAAGGATTCCTCCTCCAAGACAATCGCACTTATGTACCTGAAGATAATGATCTCCAGCTCTGTATACTCCAATATTTCCATGATCACCCTATTGCTGGTCACTTTGGACAAAACCGTACCTTGGAACTTATCTGCCGCGAATATACATGGCCTGGCATTCGTTGCTATGTCAAGGACTACATCAGTTCTTGTACAGTCTGCACTCATGCCAAAGTCCCCAGACATCACCCATACAGCCTCCTTAAGCAACTCCCGGTACCAAAGAAACCATGGAACTCAATCTCCATGGATTTCATTGAACAGCTTCCACCCTCAGACAGATTCACAGCAATCCTAGTAATCATAGATAGGCTCTCAAAGCAAGCCATCTTCATTCCAACCCATGACACTATTACCTCTCCTAACCTTGCCAAGTTGTTCCTCTTGCATGTGTTTAGCAAGCATGGAGTCCCCTTCCACGTCACCTCCAATTGGGGATCTGAGTTTGTATCACATTTCTTCAGGTCCCTAGGAAAGGCTCTGGACATGCGCCTTCACTTCACCTTCGGTTATCACCCAGAGGATGATGGACAAACGGAGTGAGCTAACCAAACCCTTGAGCAATACCTCTGGATTTATTGCAATTACCAGCAGGACAACTGGTCAGATCTTCTTCCTCTTGCTGAATTCGCATACAACAACGCTCCTAGTGCGACCACTGGAGTATCTCTGTTCTTCGCAAACAAGGGCTATCATCTGAACTTCTCCATCTACTCTGATCACGACCTCACCTCTTCCACAGCTCTAACATTCATCACCCAGTTATACCTACAAGGTGTAGCCCATGAATACTTTGAACCGGACTTGCTTGAAGCAGGACCCCCACACCTCTACCCACTCTGGATGGACAGATGGGAGGACTTTCTTCTTGAGCTCCAATCAAATCTTGATCCTCACGACCCCATCAGAGATGCAGAAGCTCAGCTCGAATACCTCTGTATGAAAGAGAACCAGTGGATCTCCAGCTACATTGTCCAATGGAACCACCTGGCCAGCCAAGTCTATGAATGGGGTTCTGGCACACTTCACTGGAGTTTTTACAATGGACTCCCTGACCGCATCAAGGACAAATTATCCCGACAAGGGAAACCCCATGACCTCTATGACCTTCATGGGCTTGCCCAACAAATTGACCATCATTATTGGAAACGCAAGGAGGAGGTCAACAGGTTGATCAAGGTATCTGGTTCCAACTTCAGGAGCCACCCCAAGGGCACTCCCCCTCCTTTATCATCTGCTTCCAACTCCAAAACCTTCAAGTTCAGGAGTCCTGATCCCAAGAACACCAAGTCCAGTAGTTACTCAAACTCCAGAACCTTCACAATATCCAAGCCTGACCTATCATCAAAATTGGGCAAAGATGGAAAGCTTACAGTGGCTGAGTGCAAACACCACTTCGACAACAAGCTTTATATGTTCTGTGGGCAAGCTAGACACATGGCTAAAGAATGCCCTAAATCATCCTCCAAAGCAGCTAGGGCCCATGCCTTAAAAACTGAAGCACTGGAAGCCTCTAGCATGGAGGTGGAAAATTAGCTAGCAACCTTGATGACTCCACACGGAATCAAGGTTGTGTTGACTCTGCCTGTGCACTAAAAGAGGTCTGCCTTAATACATCCACACTTTCCAACCCCCGCTCCCTCATGCCCTCCATCTCTATTCTTTCACATAAAGCTCTGCCATTTCCCATGCTTGTAGACTCTGGATCTTCCAATTGTTTTATAGATACTTCCTTCATTAATGGTCATAAACTTTCAACCTACCCCGTACCCCTGCTCCTACTCCATTTGTTCAATGGAACCTTCAACTCAACCATTACTCAAGCCATCAACCTCTCCATCTGCTTTCAAACTGGTGACGTCACTTCAACAACATTCTATGTTACTCCGCTGGATGGCTCCTGTTCCCTTGTGCTGGGACACAACTGGCTCACTCGCTACAATCCATTGATTGATTGGGTATTGAGTAGTATTTCATTCCACACCTGGACAGACCTTGCCAGCAACTCCAAGTCCACCCCTGCAGACTCCGGACTTACCCCCTCCAGTCGACCCAATCTCCTCCGATGCATCAAGCTTCTCCAACCATATGGCTCCGCCCATTGCAATAATCAGTGCACCTGCATTCACACTGGCTTGTCGCCTTGAAGGCTCCATGCAATTTAGCCTGCAACTCCAAAGTGAAGAGAGCAACCTCCACGCCTCCTCCTCTGTACCCAAGCCAGTTGATCTCTCTGCAGTCCCTGAGGACTATCATGACTTTGTGGATGTGTTCAGCAAGAGCAAGGCATCCAAGCTTGCTCCGCACTGAGAATATGACCTAAAAATTGACCTAGAGAAAGGCACCTCTCCTCCGTTAGGCACCACCTACTCCCTCTCCACCTCTGAGCTTGAGTCCCTTCGGACGTTCCTTGATGAACACCTTGCCAATGGTTTCATCTGTCCTTCTTCCTCCACCCATACTGCTCTGGTCCTCTTTGTCTGCAAAAAAGATGGTTCACTCTGCCTTTGCATCAACTTCCGAGGACTCAACAAGATCACAAGGAAAGATCGCTATCCCCTGCCCTGCATCTCCGACCTCCTAGATGCACCTAGCCGTGCTCAGATCTACACCAAAATTGACCTCTGGCACACATATCATTTGGTTCAAATTGCCGAAGGTGACAAATGGAAACATCCTTCTGAACATGCTATGGTTCCTATGAATGGCTCATTATGCCTTTCAGACTTACCAACACTCCAGCAGCATTCCAACATTTTGTCAATACCATCTTTGCTGATCTGCTAGATATTTGTGTGGTTGTCTACCTTGATGACATTCTTATTTACTCCAAAGATAAAGCCTCCCACAAAGAGCATGTCTGTGAGGTACTCTGACACCTCCACAAACATGGACTGTACACCAAGCCTGAAAAGTGTGAGTTCCATACCGACTCCACTGAATATCTTGGATATAAACTATCTCCCTCTGGACTTACAATGTCCCCGGAGAAAGTCCAAGCTATACAAGAATGGCCCGAGCCTCAGAAGGTCAAGGACGTGCAATTCTTCCTTGGCTTCACAAACTTCTACCACCGTTTTATTCATAATTACTCTGATATAGTCACTCCTTTAACCCGTCTTACCTGCAAAGGCACTCCATGGAACTTCTCTGACAACTATCGCTCCACCTTCTGGAAGTTAAAGAATACCTTCACCTCCGCTCCCATCCTCGCCCTCTGGATTTCCGATGCTCTGATGATTGTAGAAACTAATGCCTCTAATTATGCCATCACTGGCATTCTCTCGATCCACTGTCTGGACAAAGAGATCCAGCCAGTCACTTTCTACTCCTGGATGCTCCATGCAGCGGAACTCAACTACAACACCCACGACAAGAAGCTACTCACCATCCACAAAGCATTCCATACTTGGTGACACTACCTGGAGGGCTCCACAATCCCAGTTGACGTCGTGACAGACCACAAGAACCTGGAGTACTTTGCCATGACCAAACTCCTGACTTGTCACCAAGCTCAGTGGTTGGAATTCCTCTCCCAATTCAACATGATTGTGCATTTCTACCCCAGATGCCTTGGCACAAAGCCCGACACCCTAACTAGACGATGGGATGTCTACTCCAAAGAAGGGAATAGGAACTATGCTCACATCAACCCGCACAATTTCCACTCTGTCTTCACTCAGAAACAGCTCACTGCATCCCTAAGAGCTACCTGCCTTGCAACTCCAGTCCTTTGTGCTGGTCTCCTCTTTGACATTAAGTCACTTTATAATGACATCCTCTCCACCATCGCCTCTGACCCTGCTGCCTCTACCCACCTCTCCACCTCCGAAGACTCACACTGGTCTGTTGACACCAAAGGGTTCCTATGTCTAGACAATCGTATCTACATTCTGGACAACAATAACCTCCGTCTCCATGTGCTCCATTACAAGCACAATCATCCAGTCTCTGGCCACTTCGGACAGAACTGTACACTAGAGCTAATTCGTTGAGAATATACCTGGCTGGG
The DNA here is from genome assembly GCA_038094575.1 of Phylloporus cf. nigrescens. Lineage (NCBI taxonomy): Eukaryota > Fungi > Basidiomycota > Agaricomycetes > Boletales > Boletaceae > Phylloporus > Phylloporus cf. nigrescens. The sequence goes on along the minus strand of JBBPTW010000042.1, from coordinate 2,695 downwards.
AATTCGCAATTTCATCAAGAAGTATGTCTCCTCCTGTATGACCTGCGCCTGTGTGAAGGTCCCTAGCCACAAACCCTACGGACTCTTAAAGCAGCTCCCCATCCCCAAGAAGCCCTGAAACTCCATTTCCATGGACTTTATAGAGCAACTCCCCGAGTCCTCTGGACATACCACAATCCTAGTCATCGTTGACAGACTTTCAAAGCAATGCATCTTCATCCTAACAGATGACAGGATCACATCTCTGGAACTCACCAAACTATTCCTCACCCATGTCTTTTCCAAGAATGGAGTCCCCTCCCACATCACCTCCGATAGAGGTTTGGAGTTCGTCTCTCATTTCTTCCACTCACTTGGTAAAGCCTTAGACATCTGACTCCACTTCACCTCCAGTTATCACCCAGAAGGAGATGGTCAAACAGAGCACATGAACCAAACATTGGAACAGTACCTCCATATCTACTGCAACTACCAACAAGACAACTGGGCAGAACTCCTGCCCCTAGCGGAGTTTGCCTACAACAATGCTTCGAATGCGACCACCGGTATCTCTCCATTCTTCGCCAACAAGGGTTACCACCCAAACATCACTGTGCATCCAGAGCAAGACCTCACCTCTGATCGAGCATGAGAATACTCCATAGACCTTGACACCCTCCACCAACATCTCTGTGAGAAGATTAATATTGTCCAAAAACAATACCAAGATCCTGCAGACACTAAATGAACTCTGGCTCCGAACCTTAAAGTCAGTGACCAGGTTTTCATCAAGGCCAAGTACTTCCACTCTACATGCCCATCCAAGAAGCTTGCAGAAAAAAACTTGGGGCCATATCCTATTATTGCTTAAGCAGACATGCACTCCTTCATACTCCAACTTCCAGACTCCATGAAGTCCGTACATCCAGTCTTCCATGTATCACAATTAGAATCCACTGTCCCCAACATAATTCCGAACCAGGTTCAATCTCTGCCACCCCCGGTAGAGGTTGAGGGAGAACTCAAATACGAAATCACAGAGATCCTAGACTTGAAAATTGACCACAGACATCAGGGTTGTAAACTCCTGTACCTTGTCCACTGGTCTGGATATGAAGGAACTGATGAAGAGACCTCTTGGTTACTAGCCATGGAACTTGACCATGCCTCGGAACTCATTATAGACTTCCACTCTTGATATCCAGACAAGCCTGGTCCACACCCCACTCAGTTTGCTCTGACCTGACCTTAAACAAAAATTGGAGATACCGGACTTAATGCTAGAACTCATCAAACCTCTCAGGAACCACAACCCTGAATCCCAAAACTCCATCGGCCCTATATGACCCTTATCTTGGGTAAAGAAGAATACAACACCTCCACATTTGCTTTCCCCACTTCTTCTCCTCACTACTGAAAGCAATGCAAGCCCCAGCTACCTGCTTCTACCATTCCAATCAAAATGGTACATTTATCTATGCTCGCCTTGTTAACTCCACTTCTGCCTATGCATTAGGATTTGAGGCTCTATCTCCACCTCACCACAACACACTTGTGGCCATATACATTCCCAGCCAAGCACCACCCATTATAGTGGGGCAGACTACCAGAATCATTAGCCACTGGGAGAATAGCCTGGATATTTGTATCACACCATCCCAAACAAACTCTTCCTTACCCATCACCACATTCACACTATGAATATCAACCCTCTGGTATTGATTACCTTTTCACCTCTCCCTTTATCATAGATATCACCTACAGCGTTACCACCTCCCACCTTACCTATATGGGCTTGATGACTGCAATCCCACCTATTTTACAGAGGTATCATTCAATGTAGTACCCCCTTCACCCAACCATTACCTCCTAACTCTGCTCCTCCCCTTTTCCACATCCTCATCTTTCTTTAAGAGGAGGATACTAGAATAAGCCAGCTCCATTGTAACTCCGCATGGGAATCAATCAGTTGTAATAGCTCTATCCGTGTCAAGAAGTTCTATCTCAAGTACAACTGCCACTTCTGACCTCCGTTTTACTCCGACTAAAGTGTTCTGATACCACTTTATTCCAGCCAGGTACAAAACTACAAACTACTTATGAGCCCTCCACACTGTTCTCTGCTTCCCCCTCTGCATTCTCCTCCATGTCCATCTCTATGTCCATCTCCTTCTCCTTCTCTCCCTTTTGTTCCTTCTCCTTTTTCTTCTTTTTCTCCTTCTCCTTTTCCAGCTCCACCACCTTCATTGACTGCTCCAACCTCTTCAAAATGCACATGACATGTGTCAGGATCTTGTTTTGGTGAGCCAGAAGCTCATTCTGCTCCTGGAGGTGACCATTCCAGACTTGTCCGGTATGTCAGAGGTCAAGGATGGCCTTCGTGATCTGCTGGAGGTAGCCCCTTAGATCGGGACCACCCTCAGAGCACCAACTTGGCCCCGCTGTAGGAGCTTACTGCTCCCTACATTTGCAGACATTGTTTTCCCACCTCTCTAGGTCATAAAGAGTTCTACCCGTCCCTCAAGATGTCTCCCCATGTTCCCGTGTCTATCCACTCGTGATCAAGTATGTATTCATTTATTCCGGTACCGGTGTAGGAGCTCAGTGCTCCTTACGTTCGTAGGGGCTTGTCCCCTGTCTTTCTAGGTTCCCATAGTGTTCAAGAGTGTCCTTCAAAACGTCCCTTAGTGTCCCGCGTCTATCCGCTCGCGATCAA
>JBBPTW010000041.1:0-46682 GCA_038094575.1 Phylloporus cf. nigrescens | reverse complement strand
ATGAAACAAAAAGGCGGCGATCAAAAGGCGGAAAGGTGGGGATGACCATGGACCTTGGGAAGGGGGCGGAGGGTCCAGTAAAGAGAAAGAGTAAGAATAGGAAGAATAATAAAGAGAAATCGTAACAACCATGCCACCTTGTGGGTATTGCAGACCATTTGAACCAAGCGAGTGCTACGTTAGGTTCTTTGATTCAAATGACAGTGGTGGGACATACACAAAGAAAATTGTTATAACTGATGATACAAGACCTGCATCAAATGCGGCCGAAAGAACATCTAGCAGCATATGAGGAGAAAAGATAAAGGGAAAAAAGTACGACACTTACAATTATACTTTGCCTACCATGCAAAATGTTGCCTATAATGTATCTGTTAGAAAGATAGGAGGAAACAAGGTCATCTTCTCGCAAACCTTCAAATAAAAGATTGAAAAATAAATTCAACAAGCCTGGTGGAATTGTCAGATTGTGCACATAATGGACACTGTGAAGGACATACACCCATGGGACAAAGTTTAGCACTATCACTGGTGGAATAAGATACATCCTATTAAATATGACTGGGTTAACAAAGGAATATGGTCAGTCCTCATTTGAACAGAACGTGAGCTGATCTCACAAACTACCAGTAAAGTCAGTGTCGAACATCGCCATGACAAGACGCTACTTACTTGATGAATTGCAAAAAGCTGTTCAGCCACTTCTTCATTAGTATCCATGAAACAACCTGTGTAATGGCACCAGCAAGGAAGAAATACAGGAGCACTGAGGATTTGTCAGCCATCAGTCATTCAGTGCAAGTGAATTGCTTTACAGCTGATATGAAGATATGAACAATCAGCGGTCCATTAATGGAGAATAGATAACCCATACTTATATAGTTGACCAAAAGAGAACAAATATTTTGGTTCAACAATGCCTAGACATTATGATCTGCTGAGACAACTCTAGTTTATTATTTACCACACGTACCCCATATTATCAATGCTGTTGCGAACACCTGGATACCCAGGCACATAAACCTATAGCAGGTTTGAACAATTGTGGGAGAATCAGTCCAAGACAGTAGCTTACCCATCTTTTTGTGTGGTTGAACATATGTCCCTGCCACAGTAGATCAGCAGGCATCACACACAAGCTGTGTCAAACTCACAGGATATGGCCAAACATCCACAATTGCACGAGACACTGGGTGGTTCTGGAAACAACGGTACAAACAATCTGTGGAAGGCAAGTATGTTTCCAGGCCATGTACATGGGTCATGTGAGCCAACCTGACACCAAAACATAGTACGTGGGGGAATTTTCATATAATGTCCCAACTATAAAGTCCATCGTAAAAGTCAAGCTTGCATCATAGTCTGGAGTAAACTCAGCCCACCGTCCCAAAGTCATAATATATACTTACTATATAACCAAATGTCTTGAATAACATGGTGGCAACAGGATGGCCAGGTAATGCATAGCTTGTCGACACTCAATGAAGGTCCTTGCAGAAACAAATATAACCCATACCCAATGATAAGTTCTGTAATAACACTGGGGAGGAACATGAGAATGAAACAAACTAAAGCATGCTCTTAGTCTACTTAAGGCCAACTTGCTGATTCATGATCGCTTGAATCATGCCACATGGAATGACATAGCTAAATGTTTTGTTAGTGTGCAGCATCCATGACAACAGAGAAGGTAGATTTACCTATAAGCAGGGCGATCATGAACACCCATACTGGCATTTGTGTATGCCATAGTTCAATGCTAATAACACCAAGTGTGAACATGATGGCGAGGAGTACAAAGTACCACCAATCAGGAACTGTTGCAAATGTACTATAGTAAGTACACCAAAGATCTGATTGTTTGATGACATGGTCTCTACCCTAGGGATAGAGGCTCAGTAAACGACCCATCACTTCTTTATTTCACCTGATGTTCACAGGGTATAGCATCACTGCTACATACCTACCAGTTTTTGAAGAGCCACTGGTTAGTATGCCAGCACAAGAAAACTGAATGGAGTTGCCCAAAAGACTTCATCCAAGTCACATTCTGAACCTGGACCAGGCACAACGAACCCAGGTCCCAGGCATGGGCACCACCACACATGACAGTCAAGTTATCATGTGTCCTTTAATTGGATTGCTCCACCACAAACTGGGGAGTCTCATGATCGCAGGCCCTGGATGGATGGAGTAGGGCAGCCATGAAGGACAAAGTAAGGCGCTGTCAAGGCCAGCGACTTGTACTCTGCAACTGCTGATATCCCAAGTGGACTACTAGAGTTTCACATAAACACAAAGAATAATATGATGATGTTGAACACCCATCAAAGCATGTGTGCAAGAAGCAGGGTAATGCACAAACACCGTCTAGTGTGAGGCTGGAATGTCACATAACCAACCAATCATTACAGCACATCCAGTACATCAACACTGTGATTCAGCTTGTCCAAAATTATTGGTGTGATCTCTTGTACCTGAGCAGTAATCAGACTCTCTGTGGCAACCCTCTTTATATGCTGCCACATTCCCATGGTCTGGCGTTCACAATAGCACACCAAACAGTTTCCTCAGCTGGGTGAAGACCTTGAGAGCACCCCTCTCTTTGTTCGTCTCTGCTATAGTCAAAGGAGGTAAAAGAGATGGTGTAGAGAAAGGGACTTGGGAAAGGGCAAGTGGCTGCAGAAATGTTGCATCAGAGTGGGTCCAGGAAGATGGTGGGGATAGCAAGGATACTAGATTGAGGGAGTGCTTTACAGCCCACCTGCTGAATGCCAGCAGCCCATGTGGTGAATCTTGTTTGCATCTTCAGGACTAACAAAGGAAAACTGGAATCAGCGAGTGGTAACAGCTTGACTAGCAAGAAAGACTGGCCTGCTCATGCTTCAAGTTTGGGGACTGCAGACATGGCACAGGAACCCACTGAGAGTGAGGGTAGCTTGTCCTCCCTGGGCGACATCTCCTCCGTGATCTCTTCTGGTATTGTGAATATTGTACTTCTGACTGGTTGTTAGCCAAGGAGAAAGTCTATTCATGGGTAAATGAGTGTCAGAGACTTGAATCATGGCTTAGACAGGTCTTCCTCAGTCTTGATCTGGAATACATGATCTGGTTCACTCCAGGAGATTGCCAAAGGCCCCAGCTTGAAAAGGATGCATGGAAGCTTTATCTGCCTTCCATTGAACACTGGCACAGAAAGTTCATGGAGTCAATCATAAAGTTTTATGGTCAGGGTGGGATCCAACAGATACAGGGATGGTATCCACTTTTCACTAACTATCTACAAGTTTTCGCTTCGCCATTTTTTCAACATAGGCAACACAGGTAAATCATCCACATTATTTGGGTTTGGGTGCCTCTTTTTGCTGTGAGAAGAGTGTAGAGGTGTTAGATGAATGGCAGATTGCAACTCTTTCAACTCCATCATGGCAGTGAAGTAACATTGTGACGTTGTCCAGTGTGCCTCCTCCAGAAGGTCATTATCGACTAAAATGTGAGAATATGACTTCTCCACACACTGATAGAAACTGTGCAAGTATCGTGCAAGTTCTGCAATGCGTTTACATTGTTCTCTGTACGTTTCCAAAAGCATTCGGCAACCCAGGAAACGAACATTTCTCAACATGAAGAAGCTTATATGATCTGTGGTGTCAAACACAGGAGGGAACGCCTTGTCATATGATTCTTGCTGCTGATTAGGGTCTTCACTGGGCGAATTCTTATCTGTGTAATAAAACAGAATCCATATAGTGGACCACCACTGGAATTCAAGGTCATGAAGATGATTTATATGAAAGGAAGGATCCAATTCTGATTTGTTATCTTCAGGTGTAAAGTGAAAGGTCTGAGTCAACACCTTTATGGCCATAAAGTGTGTTGTTCCCTATGAATCATGAATGCACGGCACAAGATTTTTAATGATACTTACCATTCAAACATGATGTGAGATTTCAGAGTCAATTCTGTTTGCATATTCAACATCTGATAGCTTGCCGACCCTTCCAACCTTGTCTTCAACCCATATGACATTGTTGATGCTGAAATCATGGTGCATCCAACTGGCCTTGTGGAGATAATAAAGGCCTACTCATTGCATGAGTTGAGAGTGTGAATAACTTAAGTTAAAATCACACACCTCGTCCTGCATTATACAAATAGGAAAGACTGCTATATAGGCAAGTCACACTCATACAGTGACTCCAAAAACCCTTTTAATGTTTGACCTTAACTCAGAGTGCAAAGCACCCTGCAATCATCTGTGGGAATTTTGCTTAGGTTATCTAAGATCAAACATAGTACTTACTCTTAGCTACAAATTGGTCCCTGGGTCATGTGAGTTGGCTTAGTAGCTGTGAAGATATGTCCATTTTAAATCAACAACATCAATGAAAGGGTTTATTCACTTTTGAGCTATACTTAGGATCTTAGCCAAGTTAAAGGGTAAATGCTGATATTTGAATGTACAAACAGGGATATACAAATAAATATTGTGTCTGAGTTTAAAACAGCTTATGTACTCATTTTTCTCACCATTAATTGCCATTTATTAATACTATATATTTATATTCTGATTAAGTCAAAAAGTAGTTAATCTGGCAATTATACTGCATCTATAATGAATGGAAATGGGTCTATTGTATCTAAATATGATTTACAATCATTTAATAGCCCTTAAAGGAATATTCAAAGTCAATTATCCATGCTTTTATTGTTAGTATCAAGAATATTATTTATTTTATCAACTTTTATAAGAAGGCAAATACTGTTCAAGCAATCATATCTTTATACAAATATAATATAATAACCTCTAATATAAACATGATTGATTAAAACTTGAAAACCAGTGTAATAAAATATATAATGGTTGATCAATCTATAGTACTTTCTTGGCAATAGTACAAAGCTCATTTGAATTTCACTCTGCTCATAGAAATAGTCTTGAATAGTGGAAAAAATAATAAATGGTTTGTAGGATCATAAAAGATCACTTATGCAATAAATATAAATATGAAAAAGATCATGAAAAAAATATATTATAAGACTATCAAAAACATATAGGAAATTGCAAGCAATACAAGAACTAATATTTGATAGTATGACTTGAAATAAAGATAGATATAGATAAAGGGTACAATAAACAGTATTATATACAAATACTACCATTGCCATATCTCTCCTTGACCTATAACAATAACATAATAAATATTACTATAGAAAAATAAAATTAAAAGCATAGATAATTAACTTTGAATATTCCTTTAAGGGCTATTAAATGGTTGTAAATCATATTTAGATACAATAGACCCATTTCCATTCATTATAGATGCAGTATAATTGCCAGATTAACTACTTTTTGACTTAATCAGAATATAAATATATAGTATCAATAAATGGCAATTAATGGTGAGAAAAATGAGTACATAAGCTGTTTTAAACTCAGACACAATATTTATTTGTATATCCTTGTTTGTAAATTCAAATATCAGCATTTATCCTTTGACTTGGCTAAGATCCTAAGTATAGCTCAAAAGTGAATAAATTCTTTCATTGATGTTGTTGATTTAAAATGGACATATCTTCACAGCCACTAAGCCAACTCACATGACCCAGGGACCAATTTGTAGCTAAGAGTAAGTACTATGTTTGATCTCAGATAATCTAAGCAAAATTCCCACAGGTGATTGCAGGGCACTTTGCACCCTAAGTTAAGGTCAAACATTGAAAGGGTTTTTGAAGTCACTGTAGGTATGACCCCGACGTCACAGAAAATAGTGTAAGCATGGACTTTGCATGGGATCTTATCACTTAGACGAGGCACGTGTTACAAGATGTCGGATGGCAGGCAGCCAGAATCTGATATATGGCCAGTGCTGCATAAATGGGGTGTGCTAGAGGGAATGGGCCTGTCACTGATTTTGACCCAGCATCCCTCCTTCCCAGGGTTGAGTGTTTTGTTGATCTTGCCAGAGATGATGACATCTTCATAGGTCCTGATTCTAATGAAATATCTCTATGTCACCTTCGCCTCCTTCTCTTCAAGTTTGGCCTGAATGTCCTTAAAGATACTCTTGAGGATCTTCCCCTTCAGTTCACAGTCTTCATCCCACCATAAGACCTTTATAGCAACTATGTTTCCATTCTCATCCTGCGTCTTGAATACCCTTGTAGCATGCCCAACCATCGAGTCTGTGCCGAACATAGCAAGAATGCGAGTCATGGTGTAAATTCAGCCGCCAATATTGAATCTGTACTGAGTTTCCTGGTTGATGCTGATGCACTCGACGGTGGGGTCCCATCCAAGGTCATCTTTCATTCTGCTTCGGATCAAATAAAAAAGAGAGACCATATCGTCAATTGCCTAGATATTCACAGTCAGGGCAGAGGGATACCGAGGAATGCAGGTCAACAATGTACCACAGTGAGGTCAATAGGCTCCAAGACGCTGAGGAGTGCGCAACTGTGATGCCAGAGTCTCAAGTCTGTGTCTTTGACCATAATTCCAAGCATGGAATGACAAAGGGAGTCCTCACACATGATGTTGTGTAGGCTCCATATTATCTTCCATTCGTTCTGATGTGATATGAGTGGTTAAGCCTGGTTCAAGGGAGTATTTATGATGTACATCTTGCTTTCTGCCAGGACTGCTGTTCTTTTTGAATTTGAAAGGGATGACAATATCAAACCAATGCATCTTCTTGGTGCTGGAACATCGAATGTATACATCTGAGTGGGATGTGTTGCCATGCTTGGAGAGGAGCCTTGCATGAGGATTTGCAGAGCATGTGAACAGGGAATTTGGTACTTGAGCGAAGATCTTTGAGATAATGTCAGTGAGTGGCTTGAAAACAATGCTCTCTATGGCAGTCATTCTAGATAGCTTGATAGTGAAACTAGACCACTGAAGGGCACCTCCCTGCTGAGAGATGCCAAGGGTACCAGCATCAATTAATTTCTGGCATATTTGGGAGGTTTGTGGGAGAGAGCCAAACACGGATTGAACGAGTGTGGCATATGGAACCCTGTGGTACCTCTTGAGATCCCTGAGGACTGCCAGACGTCCCTCAAAGAGGTCGCTGGTGCAATAGCTACTTTGTAAGGTGAAACATGGAACTGGTATGGTGTCTGGAGTAAGGGACAGCGATTTGAACTTTGGAGTAGTAAGAATTGCACTTGGTTTAGTTGTCGAGCCACCTAGTACCAAGGCTGTTGGGACGACTGTCAGAATTGATGAAAAGGTTGCACGACAGCTCACATGAGTATTTACTGCCTGCAGACTTGTCAGGGTTCAACAGGACACTCTTAGATAGTAGTGGATGGTCTCACTGACACATGCTTTGTCAGTCATGCGATGTTCAATGACATGAATACATTTGGGCATACTGTTCAAGATATTTTTTGCTTAGTTATGAGGACACAGTCGAAACTTGCACTACCCATCGCAGCAGCATTGGAACTATGATTTCGCCTGAAAACAGGAAAGAATGAGGAAGACATGGGAAAACAGAAAGAAATATGCATTGCTCTAATTCAGGTCATTCGAGTCCCAACTTATCCACTGTGTCTGTCCAAGGATCGATGGGAGCATTCCATGGCATGCACATGGCAATATGAATCGATCCAGTATTCCACCACATAAGGGCTCCATGTCTCTTTTCTGGGATTGATCTTGAAATTCCACATCTAAAACCTGTGTGCCTGGGAAGCACAGTCAGACAGATGGTCCTTTTGGGACAGCACATACTCTTATTGGAGAAAATTCTTGAATTCCATTGTAATGACAGGGTCAATCAGTGTACAGAGAAGGACCCCAAAGTCCATTGAAACACTGTGAAGAACCATCATTCTGATTGGTGTGGCAGAGAGCAGGTGCAGACGGTGTGCTGGACCTTCTGAGGAAAACAGAGTGGAAGATGGATCATTGTACATACACTTTTCACCTTGGCCTCAAGGCTCCGCCTGTCCATGCTAGGGCCCTCCATCAAGTATTAGTGCGGGCGCTGATCAAATACTTATGACGGCATGCGAAGCATGCCTGAGAATCGTCTGTCCATTGCCAAGTCACTCCCCCAAAACTACATCAAGAGGATTGTGCATGAGGCCAGAGACAGTGGATAGATATATAGAAATCCATTCTGTCCATATGGGGTGAGTGCACAAATGCTGGCAGAAGCAGAGGCAAGAAATCCAAGGTTCCCATAAGCAGTGCCTGGGGAGAGAAGTAAATCAAAGGGGAAGTTCCATCATACCTGGACTTACCAGTGGGCAGGAAAACAGTGAACAGCCCCACACAGATTGGTGCCAGTGGTCAGTACATTGGTTATTTGCTTGTGTTGAAAACTATGGAATGCTGACTAATAGCAACTAGGAATGATCCATACATCATGCTCACAGTTGTGCTGGTTATGTGAAAATTATACAATCAATGTCAATTGGCTGGAGGCTGGAAAAAATACCTTTCAAACACCTCCCTCCATTCCACTACCTCATTATAACTGTGTGTCTAAGTCTTACATGTAGGATCTCAATTGAAGTTGTCGCCTCTGAGTCATTTGGTGATGTGATGTTATGACATTACATAAATCTGCATATTTATTCCTGCCGTGAATCCTATCCCCTTTCTTCACTTACTGTGCCACAAATTTCAGCCAAACACATCCCCCAGCAAGTCCTCATGCATATGTTTGTTCTTCCAATCCTTGGATGCTCCAAATCGTTTACAACCACCACTGCTGTGCCACTCATGCAAGGCCTTGATTTCATGTAGATGTGCAGTTTGTGCCCAATGTTTTATGGAATGCATGTGGGAGTGACTCAACATAGAGGGTGGGTGTGATCTTGTAATGGACTTGGCCCTGGGAAGGGCATGTGGTTCTATGAGCAAGAGCAAACAGGACTTTGTGGGTATACGAAAGACAGTGGAAGGGTGCACATGCTTGCATGTGGACATCGTCATAGATGGAACAGGCTATTTGAAAGCTCTTGCCACATTGACCTGCATGAAAATGAAATTGTGCTGAGTCAGGCCAGACATTCCACCACCTATGCCTATTCCACCTTGCCTACTTCCTACTTCAATATTGCAATCCCTGCTTACCTAGTCTTCTATTGTTTCTACCTTCAAGAAAGCTTAATATAAGGCCTATTCACCTTTAATGCTTCACATTTTCTACCTCCTAGCTTCTTGAGATATAACTTCATCTTTTTTTCCTACTACCTTACTACCAAGGCTAATAACCTTTGGTATACTTTTGTTTATAACTTAGAATCCTTTAGATGTACAGCCACCCAACCCCTATAGTGGCATCACATGACCAACACCCTCTAGCATATGACTTGCTTACTCATACATAGCTCTCTGGGAAGGCACTGTAACCCAATATGGGTGATCATAGCCTTATTGCTACATACCACTTGTACCCTTTCTAGGAACTAGTGGATGGCAATGCTATCCTTTCCAAAACTAGGAAGCATAGCCCCAATGACTCCTCTGCATAGCCTGCATGAGTCACAAAGAGTCATCCATGTAGCACAGCCTGTCACCAAGGAGACTAGTCATGAGGTGTCATATCCAGTCAATGTGACTAGAAGGGATTCCAAAAGGAGAGTCCCAAGGGAATGGAAAGCTGTAGCATAGCCACCTGTACTGTAGTATATAAAACCTTGAATACAGCAGGGGCAGAGGGACATCTCATCTCATCCAGAGATCACCTCTCCAGCCTTAAGTGAACCTCACTTGATCCCTACAAGACTCCAGCCAATTAAGGGAACCAAGATAGATCCTTCTGGAACTCTTCCCTTCTAATCCTTTAGATCAACCCCTTTCCAAGACTTCTTACCCAGAGAATCTTCCCACACAAAGGAGATATCACTATAGGAATTCAATTTTCTCGTATCTCTTCCACCTAGCTTTCTATCACCCATCCTATTCTACATCCCCTTGCCCCATAGTCTTTAGACTAGGCAAAATCCCTTCCCAAGCTTCCCTAAAAGCTTACCACCCTCCATCTTGCTATACCTATAGCATACTACTAGTGTAACAGATTACACTTCACCTCATTACTACTATAACTACATCTAGCTATCTTTATAGCCACTTCCACTGCTAGTTAGAAGCCAACCGATCACCTTGAATACTGTTATTTGGGGATTGAAGAACAACCAGGCATTCGATTGACTAAGTTTCTCACTCACTCAGGAGGAGATACTCTTTTAGCATACCTTCTGTTTGATCTAGGAGATAGAGTTGTCCCATCTCTAGCTTATAGTCATATTTGCCCTGGAGGATTTACTTATAGTGAAGCCTAGCAGTTCACTGGGTATTTCCTGAACAAAGGACAGCGTGTTGGTGGTTGTAAGCATGTAATCCGGGATCTGGGTCTGGACTGACCAATGGTCCCAGGAATGCAGTTTCTGGAAATCGATTGTCTCAGCAAAATGGGGGTTGATAATCACCAATAGACTTGGCAACTCCATACTGGGGCTTTGTTCCATAGAACTGCGACTTTGCCTTTTGAGCAGGTTCTAGGCCTCTGTGCTCCCAAAACTGAAGTTACAAATACCCCAAGTGTTAATTGGTCATTGCACGGCACATATACACAGACAAGGCTTGCATTAATACTAACCAGATAAGTCAGATCTTATCGCCTCCAATACTCTACTTCATGTGAAAATGGTATAGATCAGGAACATTGCTTTCTCTTATTGAAGCCATCCATGGTATTTCCCCCATGGAACCAAGATGGAGCAACACGTCCTGTGTATTATATGTGTGGTATGCCCAAGCTGTCCAGGATAGGGCTATAAGCCCACTGGCATACAGTCACATGTATAATACTATATCTCCGCCACTCTTCGTAGAGATACGCTAGTTGTTCCTTGTATCCATACCTTGTAGTTACCCTATAGAGCTTGGTCCAGTTCTATCTTTCTGCTCGCCTCAGTGTTTCCACTGTCAGCCATGGCTGATTTCCAAGGGCCACTGAGTGAAGTAAGACATCCTGCTAACTCCAAGCTGGACTTTAAACAATGACCTCTGTCAGTGGTGAAACTAAGTACAAGCTATATGTGCATCATGCATATTATATACCATTGAATCTGGTCTTACTGACACCCCTTTTCACGACCCCAGTGTTCCTCATGTCCACAAGCCACCGACAAATTTTCACAGTATCTCGACAGCATTCCTTCAGAATTTGCCAATGACAGAATCCTTGTCCTCTGCCACCTCCCTTGCTTCATCCCTATTGACACTCTGGTTGCCTATCATCTGGACTCTGGTTCATGTGCAGAGTCCATTGAAGCTGATAGAAAGTTGACCAGAGCCACTTGCCACATTTGCTAGATGACAGCACATTGCACAGAATGAGGATTATCAGAACTGCACTCCGACTCGACCCAATCGACTTACCTTGCATGATAAAATGAAGGGTCTGGCTCTCCAGAGAACCTTATTGTTGAACTAATTTGCATATGCTACCTTTTCCAGGCAGGTTGACTTCCCTGAAAAATTTAACTGCCACGCAGCTTATGCTAACTGTGCCCCAGAAATTGTTCTGGAACAGTGTGCAAGTGTAGCCTCCAACTTATCAAACATAGTGGTGTCACCCTACATCATCAAATACAACATGACACGTCAAGTCTGCCAGAGGCTTCCTATGACCATGCAATTGCAGGGGCAATACTGAAAGAATGGATAATGTCAAGGAGTTGTGAGGGCAGGTACTGTCACTTGGTGAGAGGTGCCAGAATGGTGCCCCAGTGAGGGTTATGCTTACACACCTACCTATACCTAGCAGCAACATGCATGCATATGTGCACCACAAACCAATTCACAACACTGGACTACTATATACAAGGAGCTGAACAAGGAACATTGGTCCCAAAAGACAACATCAGAGAAAATAATGGAGCAATGGGAAAGAAGCAGCAAGAACAAGTATACACATACACAATAGCCTTGAGAGAAAAAGGACCATGCTGTATGTGACAACATAGGAGATGGGCAAACAGTGTGTCAAGGTGTAGATTTAAATGTAAAAGTTGAAGGGCAGGAAATGGACAAGAAACAGAGCAAGTCAGGTAGAGAGCCCGAGCATGGTAGAAGCACAACAGCACTAAGAAGAAAAGCAACATAAAGAAACTCGGACAAAAGGGAAAAGAAATGTAGACATAAACACACCCTCAGCCCTTCAGCTCAGGTACTTTTCATTCAAGGTATGAACTTCTTTCATCAAATATGGCCAACTCAATGCCCTTTCCAATTCCCATTCCCTTGCCAACCTCACTTTCCATCCCAGTAAGTTGTACAACAGATGCATATTAGGCTGGATCAACACTGATAATTGGCAACTGCATACTACCAGATACACTTCGACGAGACTTAGCCCAAGGTGTTGCATCACATATGCAATCATCACTGTCATGCTTCATGACACACTGACATGGCAGTGAACCAGTACACAATCTCCCACAAGATGGGCCTTTTCAATCCAGGTGCAAATTGGATGAAATTGGGGCTTTAACATATCAATCCTATCATGGCATACCCCTTTGATGTCAAGAACTTTGATCTGACCTTTATGCTCTTCAATCCAGAGAGAACCTTGGCTTCCACAACTCTGAGGAGACGGTGGGGGGATTCATGGGGCTGGAGGGATCTGAGGAAGAGGGGAAAGTAGGTGAGCACATTCACCAATGGAGATGACATGTGTAATTCCCAAAGCATGAAGTATATATACATTTGTGGCATGATTTCTGTGCATATGTTGAGAACATTACTGGACAAATATACAAGACAATATACAAGTTGCTGAGATATAAAAATGGAAGCATGTGACTTGAAAAGCTCCCATTAAACCTTACATCATCAAACCATGTCTGATGGTTCGATATAAACGCTGGCAAAGTGTTTGCCTTGGTTGCCTTAACTGCTTTCCTGTAGCTGACATAGTAGGTAAAGCCATGATGGGGACAGAAGAACCAAAATTGATGGTCGACGCATGAGGTTGATGTCTAAGAATGGGGTGGTCGCCTGCATGCCCATAGACTCCTTGTGGGATATCTGTATATTGGTATCACAAATGGAGTGAAATATTGGCTAACCCCCAATCAACCTTCAATCTTTTTCAGGAAGGCAACCCCAGATTGATACACAAAAAATGATCAGCAATTGGCAACCTATAATTGAATTAGTCAAATGAACCTGGGAATATGTACATAGAATCCAACCTGCATCTCCAAATATGCCTCTGGTAAGCTCAACTTTTTTACAGTCATCAGCAAACAAAATGCAGGAACAGATAATTCTGTGTATCTGTCACTTGAATATAGTAACACTTTGAGTGGACGAAGTCAGTATGTTGGAGATGCCTGGGTTGCTTTGTTGTTCCAATCACTTTTCTGGATGTCCATTGGATATTCTTGGCTAGTTCTTCCAAGGAGAGGTGGGTGAGGGGTATGTGAGTTACTTCTGCTCTTGTTTGGCTCTGACATGGGTAACCACAGCGAGGGTGGTAAATGTGACTTATTAGACACTCCATTACTGGTTGCACTTCTCATGCTGGGATTCCCATTTGTTAAGTGCCCCAGCCCTTCTGGTGTCACCATTTACTCCAAAAATCTGATCATAAGTAATAGTGCATTCAGCCCTGCAGGTGTAGTATGTGGGGAGCTTGGAAAGGGGAGATGAATAATAGTGGAAGGCTGCAAGGGAGGACGATGTGGGATGATTCCTGGAAATGATGAAGTGTAGAGTTAGTCAATCTGCATGTCAAACAGGTCTTAAGAATGGATGAATTGGGTGGGGAAAACGCACACCAACCTTGCTCATTCTAATGTTGGTGCCATGGCTCTACTCATTCCATTTCCGTGGTCTGCACATGTTCCTCCACAGCCTGTAAGTAAGCCATAGATGGAAAAGGAGTGTCCTCATGGCATTCAATGCAAATATTAATACTGAGCCCACACAACGGGTCATTTGTAGATGTGTTACTGTAAACACAGAAGGTTTTTTGGAATCATGGGAGATATAGGAACCCACAAAAAGATCCAGATAAGGGGAGGAGTGGGGCATACAACCAGGCCTTATGGAGGCCACATCCTATAATGTCATGAGTAAGCTATGCAGAGAAGATGCAAAGATGATAGCCTGTACTGTTTGTGGGTCCTTTTTGTCAAAATTTCAGAGGCATGCATGAGATCCCTCATTTCGTCCTTCTCACGTTGAGCAAAGTCAATCATATTGGCACACTTGCATCTGTGTATGCATGCATTGACACCCATGTGGATGCTAGTGGGATCCGATATGGATTGGGCAGACCCAGATAAATCCATTACTTGTTTTCCATCAACCTGGCCTCAATTTTAAGTTCACCAATGAGTTGTCCATCGGCCATCTCTGTGAGTCCATATCTCACCCTACTAGGTTGAGACATACCCTCCATTGGACAATGCCATTGCTTCCTAGCATATTTGCTGTCATTCCTGATGACAAGTCAGGGAAGATCATGTTCCAATTGTTCCACATTGGCATCGAGTAAATAAACACCATACTATTTGAGGGATCTCTTGGGGGTCGAATGAAGGTCTTCTTCCATTTGGTCTTGGGTGGAAGCCAGTTTGAACCCACCTTTCCAGTTGCTCCCTCCTCTTCTATTTGACAGCCTTCTTGAACTGGGCTGCCACTCTGAGAACTGCAGGGGCAGAGCCCCTGGGGGAATACATATCAAGCTCCTTTCTCACATTGACTATCTCCCAGATGTGGTGAGAACAATGTTTTTACTGAGATTCGTATCACTAAAGCTATGCAGGTCATACTTGAGAAGAGGGTTAGCATTGCTTAACTATGTCTGCTGTCTGCTTATAGTAGTGTTTGTATTTATTGGGCTTACACATGATGCTTCTGCTCAGCATCCTCAGCCAGCAGTGTACTACTCAGTACGTGAATTGGGTATTTTTAACTTCAGTTTTGAGAGCACAGAGGTCTAGAACCTACTCAAGAGGCGAAATCACAGTTTTATGGAACAAAGCCCCAGTATGGAGTTGCCAAGTCTATTGGTTATTATCAACCCCCATTTTGCTGAGACAATTAATTTTCAGAAACTGCATTTCTGGGACAATTGGTCAGTCCAGACCCAGATCCCGAATTACATGCTTACAATCACCAACATGCAGCAAGAGCTTTCAAATAGCCTGTTCCATCTATGACAACGTCCACATGCAATCATGTGCACCCTTCCACTATCTTTTGTACACCCACAAAGTCCTGTTTGCTCTTGCTCATAGAACCACATGCCCTTCCCAGGGCCAAGTCCATCACAAGATCACATCCACCCTCTATGTTGAGTCACTCCCACATGCATTCCATAAAACATTGGGCACAAACTGCGCATCTACATGAAATCAAGGCCTTGCATGAGTGGTGCAGCAGTGGTGGTTATAAACGATTCGGACATCCAAGGATTGGAAGAACAAACATGTGTGTGAGGACTTGCTGGGGGACATGTTTGGCTGAAATTTGTGGCACAGTAAGTGAAGAAAGGGGATAGGATTCATGGCAGGAATAAATGTGCAGATTTATGTAATGTCATAACATCACATCACTGAGTGACTCAGAGGCAACAACTTTAATTGAGATCCTACATGTAAGACTCGGACGCACAATCATAATGAGGTAGTGGAATGGAGGAAGATGTTTGAAAGGTATTTTTTCCAGCCTCCAGCCAATTGACATTGATTGTATAATTTTCACATAACCAGCACAACTGTGAGCATGATGTATGGATCATTCCTAGTTGCTATTAGTCAGCATTCCATAGTTTTCAACACAAGCAAATAACCAATATACTGACCACTGGCACCAATCTGTGTGGGGCTGTTCACTGTTTTCCTGCCCACTGGTAAGTCCAGGTATGATGGAACTTCCCCTTTGATTTACTTCTCTCCCCAGGCACTGCTTATGGAAACCTTGGATTTCTTGCCTCTGCTTCTGCCAGCATTTGTGTGCTCCCTCCATATGGACAGAATGGATTTCTATATATCTATCCACTGTCTCTGGCCTCATGCACAATCCTCTTGATGTAGTTTTAAGGGAGTGACTTGGCAATGGATGGACAATTCTCAGGCATGCTTCATGTGCCGTCATAAGTATTTGATCAGTGCCCACACTAATACTTGATGGAGGGCCCTAGCATGGACAGGCGGAGCCTCAAGGCCAAGGTGAAAAGTGTATGTACAATGATCCATCTTCTGCTCTGTTTTCCTCAGAAGGTCCAGCGCACCATCTGTGCCTGCTCTCTGCCACACCAATCAGAATGATGGTTCTTCTTGGTGTTTCAATGGACTTTGGGGTTCTTCTCTGCACACTGATTGACCCTGTCATTACAATGGAATTCAAGGATTCTCTTCAATAAGAGTATGTGCTGTCCCAGAAGAACCATCTGTCTAACCGTGCTTCCCAGGCACACAGGTTTCAGGTGCAGGATTTCAAGATCAATCCCAGGGAAGAGACGTGGAGCCCTTATGTGGTAGAATACTGGATTGATTTGCATTGTCATGCACATGCCATGGAATGCTCCTATCGATCCTCAGACAAGCACAGCAGATAGGTTGGAACTGGAACATTGTAGGAGCTGACTGCTCCTTACGTTTGCAGAAGCCATTTCTGGGTCCTTTCAGCATTCCCTATCGTCCTTCAGGATATTCCTCTATGCTCCATGTCAATCTGCTTATGATCTTAGTCCAGTTAGTTCACTGGTTCAATCCGGTTAGTCTGGTATTTAGTCTGGTATTTTCCAGTTTTGAGTTCGGTTTTTCTGCTATTTCTCATTTATCTTCATCTCTTCTACTCATATAAGCTCATGGCATGTTGCTAGAACTAACTTGCCTTTCTTTACACCACTTCGTCTACTGGATTTTAGCCATTTCTCCTAGTTTATATCTCAGCTCACTTGATTTCCTTGACATGACTTAGACTGTCACATTTATTCTGATTAGATTCTATCTCATTTCATCTCCTTGTTACCATTGACAGTAGCACATGTGCACTGTTTAGTTTATTTACATCAGTGCCTGAGTCATGGGTATGCCCAGACTATAAAGTCTTGTACTTAGAATACTGAATGCCAGCTGAGTTTGATTGGTTTTTGTCCCACCATTCAACATACCCTTTGTTTGGCTCTTTTGTGTAGTTATTGGGGTGCTCAGTTCACCATCTCTGCTTGTTTCCATCCTCGTCTTTTACTATCTGCTTTGTATCTGGTACTTTATTCAGTTTTCCTGCACTCCAGAATACACCGGACACCCTCTATCCGGTCTTCTCATGCTCTGGACTCTCTCCAATCAAGTTTCTCACACTCCAGAAACTCTCTATCTCTAACTGGATACTCTAATCCATCTATTCTTTGAGTCTAGATTCAACTAGACTCATCCTCTTGCACTGAGGTCTGTTATAGCAACCCCTTCTCAATCTTTACCTTTGCTAGGAATCCCTTGGGTTGAATCTTACTCACACCCACATCACAACTTATTATTTATCTTATAATGTTGCAGCTGTAGGTTTTGATCAGGTGGTTCACATTCTTGACATCATAACTTGAGACACTGTGACAGGACAAATCTCATTATCCCACGAAGCTAAACATGTTTAGTGGGTTGAGAAAGGCTGCATATGCGAGACAGTGAGCTGGTGAAAGGACAGAAATTAATGCCAGAATGTATTTCCTGAACTGCGATCATTTCAGGGAAGTTGAGTGCATGCAGTTCCATACAAGGCTCAGTCTATGGACCTACAAGTCCAAAAGGTGGGAACTTGCAGAATGTGAGTTGGATGGAGTCTTTCAGGCAACCTCATCCAGTTTTCTTATGCCAGCACAACTCACCATGGCCAAGTCACTGGCATCATCATGAAGGATATTGCTCCGGTATTATGAATATCTCTTCAAACCAATGGTAAAGTTCCTATTATACCTTCCCAAGGACTTGAATTACGCTCAGCTAGAAGATGAGATCCCAGAGCTTTTTTGTGTTTCCTTGTCAAGTTGGAATTGCCACAGTCAGTAATGAAGCAAATCTTCTAGAACATTTGAATTCCGAAGTTGGTGTCTGTCATTTGATAAACAAAGCCATTCACTGAGTCCCTCCCCTAGTCACACCCCATGCGCATGGTCCTTGTTGGTGTCATTGGCTCACTCATTTGTGAGCTTTCCAGTTCAGAAGATATGGCCAACAATGCAGACACACAAACAGCACTCTTCAACTTCCTCATCTTTTGCATGCTCGACCTTCCTTCATACATTCACCTCGCTATCTTTTTGAAACTATGGGAACATCATGTCCCATTCCTGAAGTAGCAGATCAAGGTTACATGGTACACTGTGGTGACATTGGAAGACAAGGTGTCAATGGTGCACAATTTGGTGGTGCCCTCTCTGATCAAGCTAATTCAAATGCATCCTTGGGGTCTCATGCATGGGCCCCTCCTAAATCTTGAGAAATGGCAAGATTACTATCAGGGAGGTGGCAGCTAACCAGAAAATCTAGAGGATACTGTTGGCAAGGGTGATCACCCAGTATGAGTTTGGGATGGCAGAGGTAGCCCTTACAGTTTTCGTGCTATGACTTCTATTAATAACAGGTTTAGGCTGGGATCAAGCATGCATTCCCATCTGTCAGAGTGAGAAGGACGTCAGAGATGCATTTCATCTCACTCAGCCCTTGTGCGCTGTGGGTTATGTCATGACCAAACACATCATCTTCCCTGAGCTCATTGAAAGGGAGTGGAAACAACCAAAAGATGAAAAGAGACTAGATTTATTCTATGCATGTTCCTCGGGGGGAAAGCCTAGTATACTCTTCTCAGTGCAGAAGCTCATTGCTGGTATGAATTTGCCCAGGAAGGTATCCAGAGATGTTGAGGAACTGGATCAGGTAGCTGATAATGTTGAAGACAAGATCGGTGAACAGATCCCTGCTGCACAAGAAACAGAGCTATTCTACAGACCATAGTTCTTTCTGGCTATCTGTAGACCTCTCCTTATCTGCATCCATGGGAGTCCCCACAAATTTAAGGTAGGTCGAACTACATCATTTTTGATCGGATTGCTCACATTGGGTGGTTAGAATCAGACTCTCTGTGCCATAGCAACGCTCTCATTTGCCACATTCTTCTGCATCAGTTCCCAGTTCTGCGACTAACACTACTATCTCTTGTTCAAGATCTCCAAGACCTCGCATGACCCAAGCATCCACAGCAATGTTGTCATCTTGTTTAGCAGTATTATCAACAAGAGGCCTCTTGAACAAGGACCTGGTCATGAAGAACACATTCATGGTGCTCACTCATCTCATCCTCAATAGAATGGTCAAGGTCAAGGGTCAGCTCAATGGGATGGCAGGGACAATGAGCCATGGGTGTCAGACCAAGCCGAGCTGTTCTTTAGGACCCAGTCTGCCCATGGCCTTGCCCTCTTTTCAGCCCCTCTCCAGTAGTCCTTACCATGTCTCCACCATTCTATTGCACAATGCAAGGTTTACTATGCAGGAAAATCATTGTCCTTTTGGGATATCTCCATGGGAGAGCAAGTTGAGAACATCGTCAAGCAAATCAGCAATGCTCATTCAATTGCCCTGTTCACCAACAACGACCAGAGAAAGCAATGGAAAAACCACCCTTTGTAGCTTGCATAGCATTTTTTCCGGTTCCTACTTGGCTGTAAGTTTGAACGTAAAAATTCTCACTCTTTCTGATGGCACTTTGCCTACTGTTCTATTCTTCCCCCTTCGTGAGTGTCTGAACATCAACTCCCTGCATGCTCTAATGCACTGGTTTGCAGCACCATGGTTGGAACTCGTCTTCCTTGACTGTGCAATTTTTTGAGTTGTGGAAACAGGCAACTTGGTGTGCACTGAAGAATGCTTGAGCAGAAGAAATTGCAGATCCTCAACTTGATCAACGTGGACCATTGAGGTGAACCTAGCAATTGCATGGGCATATAAGACAAGATATATGGTCCCCCATAACCAAGGGTGTATGAACAATGTATTCAGTGTATTTACTCAGACATTTTCTTTCACCAAATGATCTGTCGATGAAGATGTCCACTGTCAGTGTTGCTATGCCCGTGACGTGAGGACACTCAGGAAGGGAATGGGGCAGTTGATACCTTACAACCAGTTGTGTACCGTATAAATACCCAATTCTTGTAGGTGTCTTTACTCTAAGTAGGCCTGAAGTTCCCCCAGCTCCCTTACTGCCTCCCCTAGTTGTACCTGCACTTTCTTTACTAATCCACACAACATCAGGGTATTTCCTTCAATATCTGTAAGCCACACTTTTAAGTTTCTGAGAACTGTTTTAGTCAATCCAGGCATTCTGGATGTCTCAGATATCCCAGACATTTTGCAAATTGATTCTGGTGGGGCTGTGGGATGAGACCCAGTATCTAGCAATTTCAGGGATGGTTGTCTCTCGAAGACGTCCACTTCAGACCCGGAAGGCTCACTGGCTAAATACCATACTGGATTACTTTTGAAGAGAATCAAGTGGCTGAATGACAGACCTAGGACAACTCCCTTCCAATTAGCCACCTTGTCATCCAGGTGGCCCAGCACTGTCGACCTGTCACAATTCCTAGGTACCATCTGAGTTTTTATGGGAACATGAACACCCAGAGGTAGGTGATTTGGTGTCACTACCACAGCTAGCATTGAGTTAGGGGAAGAAGACGGCTGGAAACAAATGGCATGCTTCTTCTGCATACTGCAGGGTGGTCCAACCTTGATTGAGAAATAAGGTAGTGGGGTATTGTCTACAGAAGTGACCCCGATGGCTGGGCATTGGGGACTGTCAGTGGGTAAAGAGGCAGGGCCACCATTTCTTTGCTTCGATGGTCTAACACTGTTTGAGTGGATGGGTTTGGGTGGACCCTCCTCATTGTCTACCTTGCGGTCTTCTTCAAGCTTCCACTTCTGCTTTAGCCTAAGCTCAGCTGGATTCAAGAGTTAGCAGCATCCTGCAATATCCTCATGAAGTAAAAACATATGACTGTCCTGACCAGGATTGTCCTTTCTCTTTGAGTTCATTTTTGTGTTCCATTTGACTACAAGGTCATCTGTGCAGTCACATTTTGGCACCAAACTCTGGGGCCATGGTTTCCCTGTCTGAGGGTCAGTCCTGACCCACTCGACCTTGTATTGCATGTCAGATTCTTGAGTAATCTCATGGACAGGCCAAACATTGACTTCTTCATCCAATTGTGGTGTGAAGCAAGGCTTGTGCGCAAAGACATTGTCTTGGCCGATGCAAGCATCTTCTAATGTCAAATGTTTTTGTGGGGGCATCATTACATAAGAAAACTGGGCAATGCATGGCAGATTTAAGGAAATTCTAGAATTAAGACTCATGTACCAATGTGCAGACAGTATTGACTCCTTGGTGCACAGCACCTCAGGCTAGGCTTGCTGGTTGCTATGGAGGCTAGAAACGAGACACAACAAGAAGTGCATAAGAAGAGGCTTGCATTCCAATTCTAGTGGGCTGGCTGTAAAAATTCTCAAGATAGCACACTAGTTCCACAATAGAGAAGGTGGCAACGAATACTTGGCATCACCTAGCTGAACAGGCCATCTAGGTTGCCACTACCTTGTAGATAAACTGTCTCAGCCACCATCACCATGCTATATGCTGACCTAATTTCATTGAAGCTTGTCTTCTGACTGGATGGATGGGAAGGATCCCAGCAGGAGCAGATTTGACATGCTGCTGTCATGGTGGGCCTTGTTTCAAGTTCACCCGAGGATCAAGATTGGGTTTACCTACCAATGGGGGCTAAACTTGAAGTAAACATCCACTTTTGCATCTCGAACATTCTAGTGTTGCAGGCGCTGCCCTAGATCTTTTTGGGCAGTTGGATGAGGAATAACCATGCAAACGGGGTGTCATCACTACTGATGGTGGAGGGATTTGAGCATGTATTTGACAAAGTTCTCTCCAATGTTATTCAAAGGGATTGGATTGTGATAATCCATTGAAGTTAGAGATGGTGCCACAGCCATAGCCCATCAAGTCCAAGGAACATTTCGCACACAGCACTGTATTCATAATATTTCCACCACCATCCCCTGAACTGGCTGTGGACCTTTCAATTTGGTCATAGCATTTTCGAGCACAGAATGACCTGGATTTACTAGGATGAGATATCCAATACTTAAAAATTTCAAAAAGTTATCGATATTGCTGAGTGTATTCATGATTGTGGCCCATCTATGTAATAGTAAATTATCAAATACCAATGTTCAATTCGGAAGGGCCTTGTCATCATGAGTCTATTACCGGTGCCTGTCAAAAATATGTTGTGGAAACCTGGGACTGCAGTGGTCCCAAAGATGTCAAGTGCTTATCTTACTCTAGCAATTCATTTACACATGCAAGACCCAAACTATCAGAGGAACAACCATTGACCATTGTTTCATTCATGTAACCATCTACTGTTTCATGCCAAACGGCAACTGTCAAGGAATAGAATCTCCTGAGCTGGGCTAAACCCATCGAACTGTTCTCTCATCTCTTTTCCCCACCACGTTTGTTGTCAGGATGGTGACCATGGTACACACACTGGCGATGTGATATGGAACTCTGGCTCAAGGTGGAATCAGACTCCCTTCACTGATCTATCACTTGCAGTCGTTGCGATGACAGTCGTTGATCTAGTGATCAATTGACATTCATGATGATTACAATTCACACTTCAAGTTACCTGGTTGGTGTCGAGTACGAACGGGCGTGTCTAGCGGGATCTACATGCAGAAGAACGATGATGTACACATATGGGGACAGGTCAATGCATAGCATGGTGGTGGAAGAAGTCCAGTCTAGTAATCTGATCTATATTGACTCGACCAGCAAGTATCTCCTGAGTTGCTCCACCTCACAGACAAACAAGGGAAATAAATGTTATGATACCAACAGTGATGACTATATTATAGTTGGAGGGTTACTATGTAGTCCAATGCCTTCCAGTCATGATCTATGAACATAACCCTAGCATTGCACAGTGAGTGTATGTTCAAACTTGTGCACAATGGTCTGGCCCACTCGCAGGTTGAAGGCATAAGTTCCTAGAACAAGTCAATAATTCAGGGCTTGGATCTGGATACCAAGCCCCAGCCTGTCATATATGGTGAGCTTTGTAATGCAAGCCACAACGAACAAGCATACCTCTTCAAACCACCAGGATCTTCATTGAAGATATCAGCATTACCGGGGTTCAGACCTGTGTTATTGTGCTGTCAAAAGAAAGAGTCTTTCCATCCCACAGGGAGAGATCCAGGATTGGGGGTCCAAAGGGAGAGCCAGAGGAGAATTACCTGAGTAGCTAGAAGAGAATGTCAGCTGTGTAACAAAATAAAAGGCTTCATTAACAGCCTTCTTTCATCTTGTAAGTATCCCTGAACTTCTTGATCCATGAGACTGTCTGGGAGGGTGGCAAGCCATAACATTTGGCACTGTAAGGATTGTCTACACAGGGGTCAGCTCTCCTCACTCCATTTGGCCAAGAGCTGCAGACTCTGGATGGTGAGCACACCAGGGAGGGTAATCCCATTAGGGGACCAGCTGCCTATCAGAGGGCAGACAGCCACACCATATTGAAGGGGGACACTCACCTCTATTCACTAGGAAAAGCTTTGCCTGATCGACACCAGAGGATTATTCATCTGGGTGGGCAGCATGGTAGGTGCTGTGAATGAGGCCAGTGCCCACAGCACCATTGTACTGAGACTGAAAGGTAGGTGAGACAAATGCTGAAAATAGTGCTGTTCAGCACACTGGCAGGAAAAGAAACTGAATGACCTGAACACTTTCCCTTAGTCACTCTGATGTACACAAACCAGACCCCATTCTGGGCAGTGTAGGAGCTCAGTGCTCCTTACGTTCGTAGGGGCTTGTCCCCTGTCTTTCTAGGTTCCCATAGTGTTCAAGAGTGTCCTTCAAAACGTCCCTTAGTGTCCTGCGTCTATCCGCTCGTGATCAAGTACGTATTTGTTTATTCTGGTACCGGACTAACACCGGACTATGTATCCAGTACATTATCCGGTCACTCATCCGGTCACTCATTCCGCTCTCTACGTTTTATTTTTATTTTGTTTCTCTCTTACTTATATAGACTTATCGACCACCGTACGGACTAATCAGTCTTCGTATGCCCACATGGTTCGTGAGCTCTTCGTACGTTTGTTCTCTCTATTGAGTTCAGGTCATGTCTCATCTCACTTCATACCTTGATACCACCGGCACCGGACTCGAGCTGTCACTTAAATTCTAACTTCATATTTCATTTCTTGATACTGTTGGCAGTTGACTGATGCTGTCACTTTATTCACATCTGTACCTTACTTAGTTGCAGGGTATGCCCAGACTATAAAAAAATCTTGTACCTTGTTCCAAAGGGGAAAGGTTTTTGGACCCCATCATTCGTCTCACTGAGTGTCAGACTCTATCGTCGAGTCTTTGTGATGCTTTCCCTCATCGTTTGTCTTTTGTCTTCATCGCTGTTCGTTCCATCCACCATATCCGGTACGCTATCCGGTACTGGAAACTACGTATCCGCTTCACTTACGAGTCCGGAATTGACCGGACTTGTCCATTTGCGCTCAGGTCTTCTCGTAGCAACACCTTCTCACTCTTCCAACCTTACCAAGGAACCCCTGGGACGAGTCTAACTCGCACCCAACCCTTTTAACATCACCCAACTTTTTATTATTCTTATAGCAGTCATGCTCCAGTCAATGACTGGCTAGGAGTTGGAGATGTTGATACCTGGTGGGGTGGCAAAACACTTGCTTGAAGCTGCCTGGGTGACAGTCAGAGCCAAGGCAAGTAAAGCAGGGTGCTTCATTCAAGAGAGGGCTATGGAGCAGAAGTCTGTTTTTTTGCCTCTTTTTAGGATTACAGGACCTTGGGAGTCAGAGGCATGCTAGTGATTGCAGCACAAACACGATCATAGGTTGTCCGCCAAGCCATGGACAACTCCACAGCCAATTACATAATAATCTTTCACTCATCTGAGTCACAATGCTCATGCAGCACTAAAGACAAACCAAATCTCAGACACAGGGTCACTCTATAACGCATGAAAAGCTACATCAGGTGATAAATTATAATCAGGCATGGACTAACAACACTTATGCACAATAGCACAACATCAAACAACAAGCATGTGAGCTGATTGTTGACAGTATATATGAATATCTGGGCTTCGAGTACTCTAGATTTTACATCTGGCCTTTTTCCCTTACGACATTCAAGGGTCGAGAGATGTTGATGCACACCTGCAAACTGGCCAAAAGTCTGCAGTCCAAAGTGAGCAGCACACGTTATACTCATTGCAAGCTTTTGTTAATGATTTTCCTCTCTTCAGGTCATCTATTGAGACAATGATTCCGTCTTTATTAACTCCAGTGCTACTGAACTCTCGGAGACCCTTAAGATTTCCATGGACTTCAAGAAAGCTGTCAACGGCCAGTACATGCTCTCAAGATCGATTCAGATAGTGTGTTCACACAGCTACTATTCCTGCAGAAGAGGAAATATGCTGGTGTCAAGATTGGGAATGAGTTGCATACTTCGATAGAAGCTAAGTGTCTGTACATGAAACATAGAGGATATTGTGCATTGTCAAGGAACATATTCCAGTGAGTGGCACCAGCACTTCGTTTGGTGCACATGCCTTGACTGGATATGATCCTGCAGGTGTGTTCTGGATCAGATCTCATCAGGGGAAGTGGTGGAGAACGTTGTAGAAAACATTCATAAATATCTATCTGCTATCATACAGGCTGGCAAGGTCAAGATGGAGGACATTGGGGAACCATAGAGATGGGAAAGGCTGACAGCCTTGAGTTTGCTGTGTTTTCAATCTTAAGCCTAGATTTTCAGAACCCAGATCTGCCCTTGCAGCTGCTGGGGGCCATGGTACACAAAGTCCCATGTGAGTCTCCTCTGAAAGTTATATAAGCATGATATTAGGAATGTAAACCCATGGTACTACTAGTACCGAGTGCAGCATATCACTTGACCTAACCAACACAGATTGGGAGTTACTACCAACAAGATTACCTGAGACTTTGTGAGTCCTACTTGTAGTTGACCACTTTGGTCCTGGAGCAAGCACCTAAATATCACTGGCATCTGAGACTTGGAGTAGGGCTGTCAGAGCTTGAGATGATGCATTGCACTAAAGGTGGTCGATTGATTACTGCCACATCACTGTGATCACCTGAGTTCTTACTTATCTCTATCATTATATAGTCTTATACATGTCATCGCTCTCCGTTCACCATGGTGAAGTCTTGAAGTTGGGCCAGTGAATGAGGATAAATTGACTGAGCCTTAGTCGGGCAACCTGGGTTTAAAGACCAAAAACACTTGCCAGTGCCTGCCAATATACTAGTATGTTTCTTCATGTTGAACTATTCTGAGTCCTTCCTGGTGTGATCAGGCTCCTTAGGTTATGCACAGCCTGAGGCCTGATCAACTCGGATGATGATCCACTGTCAAAGGTATGTCCACCAACATTGCCAATCAAGCCCACTATCTTTCACTCGTTCATTATAGCACCTCCCCAGCATGTGTGCCAGTGCATTGCAGGGAAACTTCCCCTAGACTCTATGTCCATAGGGTTACTGCATCGCATTTGTAGCATTGAGGTTGAAGATCCCTTTGTGGTGTTCCCTGCTCTCACCCTCCCTTAGGCATTCCTCATTATGGTGTGCCAGTGGATCTTTGTCCCACAATTTATTGATCCTACTATTTGAACATCTTCTTCCTGCCCTCTTGTCTGTCTGCCACCTAAGAGGCATCTTTTTGGAATCCAGTTGGAATATGCCATCAACCTCTCTTTCATTCCTCACTCCCATTGAGTCAGGGCTTTTAATTTCTAATTTATGGATATGTGTACTGGATTTGATGCTGGTGGTACCAATCCAGAGTTGGCTAAGCAAAGCCAAGTAGGGTAGGGCAATGTCATCATCACATTGTCTTCCGTCTTGCTCACTGGATTTCCCCTCTCGTCTTTTATTTGTACACGAAGCTAGACCAAAAAATTTTATGTTGCCCCAGTTATACACTGCACTTCATGAGTAACCAACCACCACCTAGAACTACAAGAAGCTACATTGTACCTTGGATTGAAATGATTCCCCACTTTTGTTGGTGAATGGTTTTGGACTGTGTGTTACTTCCTGCCCCTGCATTCAGTGGACCTTTGTGTTGCATGCTTCCACTTTCCCCGGCACCTGGTCTACTGCCTTGCTCATCATCCCTCAGCCTTGAATCGTCCCCACTACTGCCAGATGTTCCTCTCCTTTCCCCTCTGTCACTGCCTATGCCACTCTCTCTCTCTCCCTCTTTTGTAGATCCCAGAAACTCTTCGCCAGATACCCTTGCTAACGAACTGGCCTATTTCCCATCCCACCCTGCTTACATAGCGTCCCACTCTGAGGAAGAAGGAGGCAATGATGATTGCCAAGATTCGGACTATTGGGATGATTTGGATGATGCTGATGACAGCAATTACAACAATTTGCTCTGCTGCCACTCGAAAGATGGGGGAAATCATTGCCTCTCAATCCCTCTAGCTTTGTTGTGAGAAAAGCGATTCAGAAAGGATTCTTGTCTGGCACCCTCACCAAAGAGGATTTGCCTGCACTCTTCCAATGGATGCAATGGATATCCAGCCAAGACGCACAAACTACTCTCCATAGAGGTCCTGGAGGCCCTGTACCATATTGCTCTGAGACATCGCAAGTCAATCCATTCAGGGGGTGCCCATTAACACCACTTACACAATGCACTATCCTTCACAAGCTTCAGATGTACTTTGGTCCATATGGTTTTGTATGTGAGAAGTGTGGTCTAATGTACCCTCCTAGATATCTCCTCCATCACATCACTAACAATCACTTGAGTGATCTCGACATAACTGTCACTGGCAAGCAAAGGAAGAAGGTTTACTCTCTTATTGTTACCCACCTTCATGCAACACATGGTGTTTCAGAGGACGTATTTACATTTGATTTCCCCCAGACCCTGTTCATTCCCATCCCTGGATCGACACCCATTCTCTTATATCAATGTCCTGTTTGCCCACAACCTCGATGGTTTATTTGAAAATCACTGCATTGTCACTATACCAAAAGACACAAACTTGTGAACCTTGAATGTCCACCAAAACATAGCCTTCATCCGCGTTTTATCACCAGACCCTATAAGCTTGGAAATTGTGAGGGATGTGGAGGTCACCATGAACTCAGTGACATTGTTATATTACTCCCAGAGGGCTGGACCCCCACTGACTCCAACTCTTCCCCTTTCTGGAAAATAATTCCAAGGGATCACCCTCTTCTTCCGAAAGGTGCTCCTCATTTGGTCACTATGGGATGGTCAGGGTATTTGCAGAGTCTCAATGGCATGGACATCAACTTGCTGATGAAACTGGTCCAGCTGCTGAGAGAGAAAGAGATAGAATCTTTCCTCCCCAAACGAGTTGCATTGGAGAGAGGCCTACTGCACATAGACATTTTTTTGGTGTGGTACCTTGAGGATGCCAATACATTCCTGGACAACTGTCATCCCTCTGTGCAAAAGGCAATCATCTTTTGGTGAGTCAGCCTTCCACCCTGTCTTGGGCCATAGCTTACTCTTCCCCTCGTTCAGCACAGAGGCTCACTATTGGCCCCTGGCCAGGTGGTCATATCTTCAGTATCACACAGTAATGACAAAGACTCTTTGCATGCTACTTCACACTCACCACTTCTCTCAACTCAAAGACAAGTCAGATCTCAAATGCCTTGGCAATTTCTCTGTCATTTGGAATGGGCAGCAAGCTTCTGCCACCAGCTTCTTGTATGATTATCTTGTTTCAGCTGATAGCAGAGATGAAGGGTTTGTTGCCCATACCATGGTGCTAGTGCACAAGCTTCTTGTCACCCTTGTCCATCATGAGATCCATGGAACAAGAAAGATGGAGTGTCTAACCAACCAGTCTTTCTTTCTGCTCTTACTGAGGCTATCTCAAGAGAGCTTGAAGTTTCAGCCTGCGAATAGGCTCACGCACGATTGTGCTACCTTATAATATTGGTTTTTCACCATCATTACCCACGTCACTCAATTGGAAACTGGCACAGAGGGAGAATTCTCTTTTTTCAGTAACGAAGATCAGGACTCTGATATGCATTCACCCCTCGAAGAATCCACCCCCAACCAAGGGAGGGACCTCGACAAACTTGATGCGCTGGTTGTGAATGATGACATTGGAGACAAAGACAAAGACAAAGCAGAGGCAGAGGCAAAGGCAGAGGCAGAGGAAAAATATGCAAAGCATGGCTTGACCACGAACATCCTCAGGTAGTAATTTGCCTTTGGTAGTGATACGCCCTGTCTCATGTTATCTTCAGGGTTATTCACCAGGAAAAAGAGAAATGGTTACAAAAAACTCCAAGTCACAATTATTTTACAGCATATGACTGCTTCAAGTCTGTTTGGTATGATGCTGCCCCCATAGCGTTCAAGGAAGGTGCAAAGATAGAACATGCCTTCCAGCCTGATGATACTGCAGGAAAGACATTGATGGATCAAAGCTTCTATCTCAAGCAGTATCTGCTGAACCTTCTTCCCAATATCTGCCAGGTTGATGTGATGCTTTAGTCCAACTACACAAAGTTCAATCCAAAGTGCTGCCATGTTTGCACCAGATAGATGCATCATCTCAGATGAGAACACTTTCAGAATTCCTAAAAGAAGGTGTGGCTGGAGATCAAGTAGGACACTTGGACCAACTATGCCTGTTTCAAGGTGACGTTTCTCGTATTTGCACTGTGTAGGTGAACCAACAAGATACAGAAGCTGTTCAACATATCTATTCGAGTTACTTTGCGTGATCTTATGGACACTGACATCAGGGTGGTCGCACCCAGGAACATTGTAGTTGTCTGGCTTCAGTAGGACAGGATAATAATGGGATCCACCAGGTTTACAGCACCCTTTCAATGGACAAAGCATATGACACCCGTTTCTACCTTGATGTCTGACAAAGTTGCTTAAAGTGAGTAGGCTAGGTCCATCGGCACATGCAAGAAATAAGAAGAGACATGAGATGAAGTTATGATTCTGAGATATGTTTGAAATATGAAGTCCCTCACGTTGGACAGCAGAGACATGGTACAGCCCTGGGAATAGAAATGAATTGATAATTTTGGGCTTTTTGGTACCAGGAATAATCGTGCCAGGAAGAACATGCTTTTTCTTGTAGTAATGCTCAGGTGAAAGCTCAAGAATGATCCAAATGTATATCCAGCAGTCGCTTTCCTTGCTTTCGAACAACTACATACCATCAATCAATATCATGAGGAGTATATCGTCGTGTTGGATCTTATTCTTGGCCATAGCATTGAGGTAGACATGGCCACAAAGGATATCATTATAGGAGTTGACCAATCCAGCATTTTTCTTGAGCTCCTGGAAGAGTTGTTCTGTGCATTTGGCTTGATAGCCCATCGTTTCAGCCATCTCAGGGTATCACCATAATGATTGGAGCTGTGGGGCAATTGAAATGGTGTGGAACACAGCCTGGGGGTGTTTGATCATGCCATTGCTTCTCTCAAACTTCACTTGGTGGTACTACAGTTCCAAACACTCTGGGCAGGCATCTAGATCAGAGAAGGGGCTCACATACGCAGCACAAGAGTTGACACACATATGGTTTACCATCAACATGACCCCACTAAGGTAGAAAAGAAGGCACTTTATTTCGTGGAAACTTGAAATGTTAGCACTGGGAAAACATTTCTGAATCACTTTCTGACTCTTTTCATAGGCTTTTTCAGATGAATGTTCAAGTGCTATGAAAATTGGGAGTGCAAGCTCCTCATATCAGTTATTGACATGCAAAGGTTGCTTCAAAGGGTTTCTAAGATGGTCGAGAGCATCTCCAGTTAGACCAATACTATCTTCGAGTGAGGCATTCCGGATTGCCTGGATGAATAAGATGGATTGTTGTAGTTTAGGTAGCTTCGCTGCACGTGCTAACTTATCCAAGCTGAGATCAATCAATTGATTAATATCATTAGGCACAGAAGGAGGGGGTGGACATGGCAGAGATGCTGGAGGGTGTGCTTGAGTAGGAGTAGGAGGAGGACTTGGTAGGTATGGTGGGGGACTCAGAGAGGGTGAGTGAGTTGGCAACCATGCTGGGGGAGTCAGAGGAGGTGGCATAAAGTCATTGTCTGATTCGAACTGTTCTACAAATGACTGGAAGACAAATCATGATTCGTTCTTGTATAGATGAATAGATATATGAAAGAAACATACCTGAGACTCTCTAGCTGACATCCTTGGCCGCTTTGATGCACAATCCCTGTCGTCTGAGCCATCTCCATTGTGAGCAGTCCTTTGTATCAAAGATCCTGATGAAGTCCCTGCTTGAGGAGCATTTATAAATGCTTGAAATGCTTCTGATCACCCTGCTTGTTGAATCACCTCTCACTCATGCTCTGGTGCTTCACAATGATGCCAGTGCCAGATATTTAAGGAATTGAGCTTGCAGCGCTCCCCCTTGCAGTATTTCTAGCAGACACACCAAAGGTCTTGGATGGAAGGCATGGCCATCCTGCAAGGAGGAAGGCTAAGAAAGGAATGGGCTTACACTTGTATCGCACCATGGATGAGTTAAACAGGATGGATTGGATGAATTAAATGAAGACATAGAATTGGTGCAAAGTACGTTGATCAAAAGAATCAAGTATGATAAAATGCTATGTCTGCGCAGGAGCACAGAGATCGCATAGTCATATGTACAAGTACATACAAATCATAGGTGCTACATATGGCTCCCTATCTTCACATATGGTCAATTCTCACTGGGAATGATGCATCAAAGCTTAATGAGCTGTGTCGAGCTGTGTTGAGCAGTACAAGTGGTACATATATGCACATATATGCACCTTTATTGCTACTGAA
This sequence comes from Phylloporus cf. nigrescens, assembly GCA_038094575.1. NCBI lineage: Eukaryota > Fungi > Basidiomycota > Agaricomycetes > Boletales > Boletaceae > Phylloporus > Phylloporus cf. nigrescens. The sequence continues at coordinate 14,674 of JBBPTW010000041.1, read as the reverse complement.
TATCTACTTAGATATCTCCATGACTCATGCAAATGACACATTAATTCACTATTCTTGTTTTTGTGGCTTTCACTGGTATGTTTTTGTTAGAGTCTCTGTTTCTGCTCATGCGAGTTACTATGTGCCATTGTCATACCATATGGATAATTCACAACATCAGTATATTGCTCAGCATCCTGTATTGTCTAGCTTACTGCAATAGAGACTTGTATTGTTTATGATGCCAAATGGATCGTGATGTCTGAACTAGGATTTGTGTCAGCAGTATCTAGTATTGGCTGGATCTGATAATACTGCCAGAATCACGTTAGCTGATATTACATGACATTGTCCTCCTGCAACATAATACAAACAATGATACATAGCAATGCAGATACTATACGTCACATCAATGTCTTATACTATCATCCTTCTGCACTTTTTGTGATATATCAGTTTGAGATCTACTACTCCTTATCATGGTGCATTAGACTCTTCATGAGCAGTATCTTGCAATGTACCTGGTCTATATGGCCATGCAGACCATCATGCAACCTGAAATGTCACCTGAAGAGGCAGCACAACACTTTTATCTTGATATCAGTACTATTCTTGCTATTTCTCAAACCTGATACCTTCAGGGTAGATCACCTGTTCCAAATGTTGACATACTATACCTCACTTGGCAATATGCCCAGAATGAAGCTGATCACCAGCGCTTTGTCAATATGCTGCATGTTTCTCCAACAGTTTTTGAAATCTTACTTGATCTAATTCAAGAGCATTCTATCTTTTACAACCACTCAAACAATGGTCAAACTCCTGCTCAAAAGCAATTGGCAGTTGTCCTCTATTATATGGGATGCTATGGCAATGGAGCCTCCTTGAAAGATATTGCCAGGATTGTAGGTATATTTGAGGGCTCAGTTGAGTTGTTTACAGAGTGATGCTTTGAAGCAATTAAGTCCCTTCATGATATATTTGTTTGTGTTCCCACAGCTGAAGAAAAGGAGGTAGAAAAGTGTTGGATAGATGCTTGGGTTGGATTTCAAGGCAGTTGGTGAGAAGGATGGTGTTACAGCTGCCAAACTTTTTTCCAAGTGCTAGACACACTTAGCTGTTTTCAACGACTCTAGATGAGTCATCCATCATCATTACAACACCCATGACTCTGGACAGTTACCATGACACAGCCACAATCACATGACTTATCCCCAGAAAGATAAATGAGATCTGTTGATTCGCATGACTCATGACCACAGCCCTATGATCCCTGTCATGCTTCTCTTCTCTAATCTCCCACCACCACAGGGCTGTTTTATCATCCTATGCTATGCTTCTCTTCCATTTGATATGCTACAGGATCATACCCTTATGACTCACCTCTCATTCTCCTTATCTATTAATCTCTGTTACAAGGCTATATATACCAGTGCTGCCACACAGATAGTTTTCTATTTCATATTCCTTATCTCACAGCCTTCATTATAACTTACTTATGACTCATCTGATGGACACAGCTATTTACTTCATATAATATATAACATGTACAAATAGAACCACACATGTACAAATCCCTAGATAGTATATAAACCCCCAGAGCCTGACTGGAGCCCCCAGTCTGGTTCTCTTGTTCTTCTCCTTCAACAGAGGGACACTAGATTTAAAAATTCTTCTTACTTTTTTTTTTATGACCAAGGTAGACTGCTGGTCACTTCTTCTAAAACACTCCTTTGCTGAAGTCATTATAGGTGGGTAATATATGATGATACCATTGTGGTCCTTTATACAAAGCCTGGGCTGAATGATAATGCCTATTTTATCCATGAATCTAACTATGGGCTTAATCTACAAGTAAGTGCATTATTAATCATACTATTAATGTTAATTATGAATGCTAGGTTGGCAATTTGCCATTCAGTCTTTGAATTGTGGACTATGCTCATAATATCTCAGCATTTGAGCATATAGCTGCCATGAAGCACACAGACTGGTTTTTTGAAGAAAACAAGTTTGCTTGGGTTGACACTGCATATCCTATTATACTTTGCACCATTTCTATTCACAAACACCCAGCATCTCTTCTCTCTGAAAACAGCTTGTTTGATAGCACTGTGGCCAATCTTTGAGTTTGCTCAGAACATTGCATGGGTACCCTTAAAGGACATTGACAATGTTTATAGGGTCTTCATGTTAGCATCAACTCTAAGCAACAACACTATGCAGTATGTTGATGGATTACCATTGCTATTATCCTTCATAATCTGATTATTGATATAGAGGGTGCTGCAAAAGGTGCATAGTTTTCTGCAATTTATACCTCAGCTGAAGAACAGGAGGATTAAGAATTACCAGATCTACCACAGGAAGCAAATATGGAAACAGGTGAAGCAAAAAGATATCAATTGATTGAAGAGCTATTGGCTTTTAAATAGTTGTAATTAGCTATGAAATTTATTTCTACTCATCCTCCTTGTTTAGAAATAACTTTAAATGGCTGTGCTTCAAGGACTTTGCTAACAGCTCATGGACCTTCTCTTGATATTCATCCACATCACAAACTCTAGCCTAAAACTCCTTCAAAAGCATGTGATACTCTTGCATAATACTCTCCTGCTTAGCCTAGGCATTGATGATATCAAGATTAGTACTAGAAAAACTCAAACATTAAATAGAAAAAGCTAAAAGTAAAACATATCTTACTGTTGTAATTTTATAAGAGTATCTTCAAAGCTGTGCTTTTTTGGAAGCTTGGAGATCCATTCTTTTACCTTCTCAATACCCTGAGAGAAAGAAGTGGAAAGGAAGGATGGCTTTCATGTTCATTTTGTAGCAGGGATGACTAAAGAAACACTTAGAAGAGAAGGTGGAATATTTTCTTTATCTCTCTCCTGAGTCACTTGATCTTCATAAGAAAGATTATCATTCTTACATTGCCAAGGAGGAGATTCCTGAAGTTGGTAACAAGTAATCTCCACCTGCAAAAGATCATGAAGACTTTGCATCTGAGAATGCTGCTTAGAGGTAAGAACAGGGGTATCCACAGCCTTATCATCACTTGGAGGCTGAATATGAATTGTCTTCTTGCTATGAGGGCCAGTACCAGTTGTAATGGCAATTGGAGTAACATTTGGACAAGATGAGAAGATCTGATGAAGGGCTGGAAAGAATAGGAAAGCCTCCACAATCTCATCTATAATATAATTGTAGCATTAGTGAAATCTTATTAGGTATACTGAAGAGCATATCCCAGATTGACTGTGCTTCAGCTGTTATTGATCCATCAGGACCATTAGCAGGAATGTAGCAGCTAAAAAATTCATCTAAGGTTTCTTCTTCACCCATAGAAGATTCAACACCTTTTCCTGTAGTCCAAAGTCATTTTACATGTTCCCAATACTTGTTCAAAAGGCTAGAAAGCATTAGCTATGTATTTAGTGAATTTTCCCACATATCTTTTATATTTTCACTTGATACAATCTCTCACAGCAATAGAATTGATCATATAATGCTCAGGAAGGATAGCAGCAGCTATCTATTGGTAAATAGTGACCTTACTGTCACCACTTGTTTTCTATACTATCAAACTGCATCAGTAGCTTAAAAAGTGATCTAGAAGTATTTATGATACACCTCATCCTTCTTGTGCTTGCCCAGAAGCATGATTCAATTTTCTGTATGCTCAATCTCCTTGAGTAGCCTCCAGATCATGTTGTTGTTCCAGTTAACATCAGAAATGGGAATTAGTACTTGTTTCTTTGGCCTGGCCATCTTCTAATGTTTCTGATTTGATTCTGAGGGATGATGACATGTGAGAAAGCAAATGGAAGTAGTTTATCTAAGATCACACTGGACATAGTATGATGGATTGTAATTGACCATGTGATGCTATGTAAATTATATAATATGTAAGTTCCATATTAAGGGGGGTCATGGTGTGGTATAGTGTATCATTTGGTGCAAACCTTATTCAACCTTGAGGAGCACTAATATTTGATGCCATCACATGTCATAATGTATAGTTATACTCATTTTTGCTGGTTTCTCTACACCAGCAATAGATATTACCAGGGTAGCCTTCTAACATGAAGGACTTGCCTGTTTTGTCTACCTGCTGCCTACATGCTTCCCATGCCCTTTGCCTCTCATCTCCATCACTCCCACCATAATCAATGCTATCCTGTCTGATCTGCTCATTCTAGAGGCCTCACTGATATTATCCTCACTTTCTGCAGATGACTCCTACTACTTCAACCCCTATTCCTAGTGAGAATTGACCATATGTGAAGATAGGGAGTTGTATGTAGCATCTATGATTTGTATGTACTTGTATGTATAACTATGTGATCTCTGTGCTCCTATGTAGACATAGCATTTTATCATATCTGATTCATTTGATCAATGTACTTTGCACCAATTCTATACCTTTGTTCAATTCATTCAATCCATCCTATTTAACTCATCCATGGTGTGATACAAGTGTAAGCCCATTTCTTTCTTAGTTTTCCTCCTTGTGGGATAGCCATGCCTTCTGTTATGGCTGCCAAACTCTCTTCACTAGTGCTAGACACACTTAGCTGTTTTCAATGACTTTAGATGAGTCATCCATCATCACCACAACACCTGTGACTTCAGACAGTCACCATGACACAGCCATGATCACATGACTTATTGTTGGAAGGATATATGAGATCTTATGATTTGCATGACTCATGACCTTTATCTATTGATCCTCATCATGCTTCTCTTCTCTAATCTCCCACTGCCACAGGGCTGTTCTGCTACCCTATGCTATGCTTCTCTTTCATTTGATATGCCACATGGCTATGCCCTTATGACTCACCCCTCATTCTCCTTATCTATTAATTTCTGTTACAAGGCTATATATACCAGTGCTGCCATAATGGACAGCCTTCTATTTCATATTCCTTATCTCCACTGCCTTCATTATGACTCACAGTGACTTGTCTGATGAACACTGCTATTTATTCTTTATGGTATATGATATGTACAAATAGAACCACACATGTACAAACCCCTAGGTAGTATATAAACCCCCAGAGCCTGACTGGAGCCTCCAGTCTGGTTCTCTTGTTCTTCTCCTTCAACAGAGGGACACTAGACTAAAAACTCTTCTCCTTTTTTTTCTACTTTATGATCAAGGTAGACTGCCAGTTATTTCTTTTGAAACACTCCTTCACTGAAGTCATTACACCACCTATTTTGCCTGTTTCTTGTCACCTTTATCAGCTGATACATTCAACATTATCAGTGGTGCCTCTTCATTCAGCACCAATACCCATACTGACACTACTCCCCTTGAGACCCTCAGCTGCTTCTACCCACCACTCATTTCTATTATTCCTTCTCCCCTTATATCTTCCCAGCTACCTCCAGTCTCATTGTATGTGTTATTTTTCCCTTCTCTTCTTCCCCTCTAGTGTCTAATGGTTGTGTACTGACTGCAATAAAGAATTGTGATAGAAGAAACAACCAGCAGACCTACTTGTGTTTGTAAAGGGAAGAGAGGAAAGGAGTTTTAAGTCTAGTGTCCCTTTGTTAAAGGAGAAGAACAAGAGAACCAGACTGGGGATTCCAGTTGGGCTCTGGGAGTTTATATGCTACCTAGGAATTTATACATGTGTGATCCTATTTGTACATACTATATATCATAACAAGTAAATAGCTGTATCCATTAGAGGAGTCATAGATGGGGCTATGAGATAAGAGATATGAAATAGAAGGCTGTCCATGTGATAGCACTGGTATGCATAGCCTTAAGATGGAAATTAATAGATAAGGAGAATGAGGGGTGAGTCATAAGGGTATAGCCATGTGATGTATCAAATGGAAGAGAAGCATAGCATAGGGTGGCAGAACAGCCCTGTGGCAGTAGAAGATTAAGGAAGAGAGGTATGGAGGGAATCATAGAGGCTGTGGTTGTGAGTTGTACAAATCATTAGATTTCATATATCCATTCAGGGATAGGTCACATGATCATGGCTGTGTCATGGTAATGATAGATGACTCATCTAGAGTCATTGAAAGGCAGCTGAGTGCATCTAGCACTGGAAAAGAGTTTGATAACCATAACAGGTCCTGTCTATTTCCCTTCACTTTTCTATGCTGTATATAATCTTTTGCCTGCTTTTTTAGCATTCAAGTCCCCATCATGTTCTGCCAAGGCTGGCCTTCAGTTTCCTATTGATTGTGTACATCTGATAAGTTTTTTAAACTGTGATGCTCCCTGTAGACATGCTCATAGCTGCCTCCAGTGTCATCTTCCTCCCCTTCCCCTTCTTTCTTCTCTAGCATTCAACAGTTCTGCCAACACAGTTCCTTTGGAGCTCCTGGTCATATCTCCCTGCTGCCTATATTCTGTTATAATTACCAAACTCTTTTCTTAAAGTGCTAGATGCACTTAACCACCTTTCAATAACTCTAGATGAGTTATCCATTATTACCACAACATCTATGACTCTGAATAGTCACCATGACATAGCTATGATCACATGACTTATCCCTGAATGGACATGAGATTTATGATCAGCATGACTCACAACCACAGCCATTATAACCCCTATCATGCTTCTCTTCTTTAATCTCCTACTACCACAGGGCTGTTCTGCCACCCTATGCTATGCTTTCCTTTCATTTGATATGCCACACAGCTATACCCTTATAACTCACCCCTTATTCTTCCTTATCCATTAATCTCTGTCACAAGGCTATACATACCAGTGCTGCCATATGGACAGCCTCTCATTTTATATTCCTTATCTTATAGCCTCATATTATGACTTATCATGACTTGTCTAAAGAATATAGCTATTTACTTCTTATGGTATATAACATGTACAAATAGAACCACACATGTACAAATCCCTAGATAGTATATAACCCCCCAGAGCCTGACTGGAATCCCCAGTCTGGTTCTCTTGTTCTTCTTCTTTAACAAAGGGACACTAGACTTAAAAACTTCTTTTCCTTTCTTCTCTTTACAACCACAAGTAGATCTGCTGGTTGTTTCTTTTGTTACACTCCTTTATTGAAGTTATTACACATTCCCTCCCTTATCTTCTCTTCATTATATGTGATCTTCCACCTGCTTTTTTGATATTAAAGTCTTTATTGTATTTTATCAAGGCTGGGCTCTAGCTCCCTGTTGGTTGTGTATATTATCTATCAAAGAAGGGTGAGTCTTGGATTGTGTGTTCTCCTGCAGAAGTACTCATCCAATTAAAGGTTATCTTGCTACCATTCCTGAATATCTTTCTGCTGAGATTCTTGAGCTGGCCAGAAACACTGCATGCAACAACAAGAAACAACATATCATACCTTGACACCTGCAACTGACTATTTGAGACAATGAAGGCTATCTCACTGTCATTCTTGAATACCTTCCTGCTGTGATTCTTGAGCTGGCTAGAAACCCTGCATGTGATAACAAGAAACAATATATCAAACCTCAACACTTGCAATTGACCATTTGAGATAACAAGGAGTGGGTCTGACTTGTGCCATTTTCCTCACTATCCAGCATTCAGCTCACTTATGAGCACTCCCCACTTGCAATTGGCCAGTTGAAATACAGTGGCTCCCAAAACCATTCCAATGTCTAACCTCAATACAGTGTACTTTGTGCACTGCAATCACCTGTGGGAATTTTGCTTAGGTGTAGTGGAACAGATAATAGTACACACTTCTGGCTATCTGCTGGTCATTGGATTATGTGATTTGGTCCGGATTAGCCACAGATATGATCAATTTAAAACAGTAACTGCATTGGAACAGTTTTGGAACTTTTGATATAAACTATAAGATATCAATGAAGAATAGATATAATTGTTATTGTATTATGCTACAAACAAATGTACACATATAAACATCATATCTGAGTTCACATAACTCTTTACTTTCAACTACTACCATTATACAATCCCTCTTTGCTACTCAAAAGAACACCATTCTCTTCCAACTTGATGCTGGCCATTCTGTCTGCTCTATTGCCTCTAGTACTGGTCTTGGTATTGCTACCATCTCTAGACTTCATTCCAAGGAATGTTCTGAACTTCAGAAGTCTGCTGGAGGCTGTTCATCAAAGCTTTTCTCTACTGATATTAGCCATACTATTCATTTAATCTCAAGTTCCAAGGCAGAGAATGTAGTTCAGATGGCCAAATCCCTCTCTAATATTACCACCCAGTCCCTCTATCCTAATACTGTCTGCTGCCACCTGAAAAAAGCTGGTATGAAGGCTGTAGTTAAGATCAAACACTCTTTTCTCTCTATTAAATATTGCAAGGCCTGTTTGAACTATGCATATGCTTACAAGGACTGGACTGTGGATGATTGGAAAAGGGTAATTTGGTCAGATAAGACTAAAGTCAATCGCTTAGGGTCAGATGGGTGCAAGTGGGTGTGGAAAAAGCCAGGTGAAGGCCTTAGTAATAGGCTTGTGGAAGGAACTGTTAAATTTGGAGGTGGTTCTGTGATGGTATGGGGTTGTATGACCTGGGAGGGAGTTGGCTATGCTGCCAAGATTGATGGTAGGATGGATGGGGATCTCTACTTACAGATTTTGAAGGATGAACTCCTCAATACTCTGGAGTATTATGGTCTTAATTCTCCTAATACCATCTTTCAGCAAGATAATGATTCTAAGCATACCTGCAAGAAGGTCAAGGACTGGCTAGAGGAGCAGGATTTCCAGACTATGAAGTGGCCTGCACAATACCCTGACCTAAATCCCATTGAACATTTTTGGGGTTACCTCAACAGAAGGCTTGCAGAGTATAAACATTTCTCTAATGGAATTTTGAAATTATAGGAGAGAATTTAGAAGGTATGGGAGGGAATACCAGTTAAGAAGTGTCAAAAGTTGATTGAGAGCATGCCTAGGAGGGTTGAGGCAGTGATCAAAGCCAAAGGAGGATATATCAAGTACTAGAGATATCCTATATCCTAACTATGTATATCTGAAAGTCCCAAAACTGTTCCAATGTAGTTACTATTTTGGAATGGTCATATCTCTGTCATATCTGGACCAAATCATATGATCCAATGACCAGCAGGTAGCCAGGAGTGTGTACTATTATTTGTTCCACTACATCTAAGCGAAATTCCCACAGATGATCGCAGTGCGCTTTGTGCACTGCATTGAGGTTAGACATTGGAACAGTTTTGAAAGCCACTGTAATAGGGAGTAGGTCTTGTCTGTGCCATCTTCCTCACTGTCTGGCATCCAACTCACTTGTGAGCACTCCCCACTTGCAATTGGCTGGTCAAAATGACAGGAAGTATGTCTTGTCTATACCATCTCTCTTATATAAAGGTTGGTTGTTGTGGAGTAGATACTGATGCACCAGGCATTGATTCCCTAGCTTCATGTGTTGATCTCATGATTTTCAGCAGCCCCACTAGTAAGTGGGATGGCATCATATGTCAGATATTAATTTAGTATTTCTGTTTTGTCAGTAATTATCATCTTTGTCTTGAATGGTGTGTGTTTGATAGAAGTGGTATATGCTATGTTTGATATGGTATGCTATTGTGTACATTTGAATCTCTTGTGGTGTGCTAATTATATTGACATCTATCTAGAAAAGTGACAAAGACACTATATTAAAGTTGAGTACACTATCTTTAAGATTGTTTGATGTATTAATAGTATTGTTTGCTCTTAACTTATTGTCCATGCCATTGAGCTCCTCTTTACTTGCCATGGCTGGGAATCCAGATCCTATACTTGCTATAGGATCAACAGCAGACTGATGACCCACAAGATTCTGGTAGAATAACATATGATTTACTCTAATTACCACAAAATGATGATATAATATCTACTCTATGTAACTATCATGGCATTATATAGTGCATTATAGTGCAATTGTTATGGTTTCCAAATCTCTTCCACAGTGCCTAAGTGTACTTAGCCACATTTTCCAACTCTAGATAAGTTATTAGTTACTGTCATAACAACAGTTACTCTGGATAGTCATCATGACACAGCCATGATTATATGACTGATTCCTGAATAAATAAATGAGGATCTATAATCTAGCATGACTAATAACCATAGCCTTTATAATTCCTGTTATACTTCTCTTTAATCTCTCATCACCATAGAGTCATTCTGTTACCCTATACTATGCTTCTCTTCCATTTGATATGCCACATGACTATACTTTTATAACTTATCCCTCATTCCTTGTATCTATTAATCTCTGTCACAAGGCTATACAGTGAGGTGCAAAAGCATTCCAATAACTAATGTTAATATAGTGCATGCAGTACACCACAACACTCCGTGGGAATTATGCTTAGCTATAGTGAGACAAATACATGTACACACTCTTGGCTACCTACCGGTCCTTGAGTCATGTGATTTCACCTACAAATAGCTGAGATATAGCCATTTCAAATCAGTAACTACATTGAAACAGTTTTGCACCTTTTTGTATTAACAATGGAATAATGGGATATTTGCTTGTATTTTGTACTACAAACAACAGAATACATATTATCACAATGTCTGAGTCTGAAAATGTTCTCATGCTTCTTGACTTTCAACCACCACCATCATGCAATCTCTCTCTACTACTCAAAAGAACCTTATCCTCTCTTATTTTGATGATGGTCATTCCATTTGCTCCATTGCCTCCAGCACAGGTGTTGGCATTGCTACCATCTCTAGACTATGTTTCATGGAGCATTCTAACCTCTAAAAGTCTATTGGAGGTCGTCCAACCAAGCTTTTCTCTACCAATATCCAGCATGCTATTCATCTTATCTCTAGCAATAAGGCATAAAATGCAGTCCAGGTGACCAAGAGCCTCTCCAATCTCACCAACCAGTCTCTCCACCCTTCTACTGTATTCCATTACTTGAAAAAGGCTGGTATGAAAGCTGTAGTCAAGTGCAAATGCCCTCTACTTTCTGTCAAACATTGCAAGACTCAGTTAGACTTTGCCTATGCCCATAGGGATTGGACTGTAGAGGACTGGAAGCAGGTAATTTGGTCTGATGAGACCAAAAGTAATCACCTTGGGTCAGATGGGTGCAAATGGGCATGGAAAAAGTCAGGGAAGGGGCTTAATAATAGGTTAGTCCAAGGAATCATCAAGTTTGGAGGAGGTTCCTTGATGTTATGGAGCTGTATGGGCTGGGATGGGATTGGATATGCTGCCAAGATTAATGGCAGGATGGATGGTGACCTTTACCTTCAAATTGTGAAGGATGAACTCATGAATTCCATGGGGGTTTATGGTCTTAATCCTCCTGATGTCATCTTTCAGCAGGATAATAATCCCAAGCACAAGTGCAGGAAGGTCAAGGAGTGGCTAGATGAGCAGGAATTTAGGGTAATGGAGTGGCCTGCACAGTCTCCTGACCTAAACCCCATAGAACACCTTTGGGGTTATTTAAAAAGGAGGCTTGTAGAGCATGAGCACACCTCTAAAGGAATAGAGAAGTTATGAAGGAGAATTCAAGAGGAGTGGGAGAAGATACCAGCTGTGGTGTGTCAGGGAGTGATTGAGAGTATGCCTAGGAGGGTTGAAGCAGTGCTGAAAGCCAAAGGAGGCTATATCAAGTACTAATATATATCAAATACTTCATTTATAACTAAAGGTGCAAAACTGTTTCAATGTAGTTACTGATTTGAAATGGCTATATCTCAGCTATTTGTAGGTGAAATCACATGACTCAAGGACCGGTAGGTAGCCAAGAGTGTGTACATGTATTTGTCTCACTATAGCTAAGTATAATTCCCACGGGGTGTTGTGGTGCACTGCATGCACTATGTTGACATTAGTTATTGAAACATTTTTGCACCTCACTGTATATACCAGTGCTATTACATGGACAGCCTTCTATTTCATATTTCTTATCTCACAGCCTCATATTATGACTCTCTATGACTTGTCTAATGGATACTGCTATTTACTTCTTATAATATATAATATGTACAAATATAACCAAATATGTACAAACCTCTAGATAGTATATAAACCCCCAGAGCCTAACTGGAGTCCCTAGTCTGGTTCTCTTGTACTTTTCCTTTAGTAAGAGGCACTGAACTTAAAACTCTTCTTTTTCTTTCTTTTTTTATGATCATAGTAGATCTGCCAGTTATTTTTACTTTGGCACTTCTTCACTGAAGCCATTATAGCAATAGTATAAAAATATACTATCACATCCATATTTAGAAACCTTCCTGTGTCATTCCTGTATTTGGTGCAATGTTTTTGAGATTATATAACTACTTTTTTAACATCTATATGTTAAACTAGGGCTTCTTTCTTCCTTTGTACTTCCATCCACTGGAATATACTATATTATCAAACTTCTTGAATGTCCCCTGGGACTTGCCTTGAATCTCTGAATCCTTGATTGCCTCCAAAGGTTCTCTTTATGTCCTTATTCTATACTTGAATGAATGCTTACTCTGAATCACTGGTCAACTCTCTGGATCTCTATTGGTCTTTGTTCTCTCATTGAGTGAATGCTTTTCTCAAACCCTAACTCTAGAAATTTCTACAAAGGCTATGCTTATTCTCATCCAGGCCAAGTGTAACAATTGGCCACAGGCTAGTAGTAGTGGTTGGGTTAGATTGGATTAGTAGAGTAAGGAACAAGCATTTTACATCTCTGCATTCAATGGGCAAATATAGTGGTGTGATACTGACCACATGTTCACATGTTCCACCACAATGAAATGTGTTTATTAGTAATGGATATAATAGGAAATTGATTTTAAACTAGCTTTATATTTTTATACTATTGATATCAGTTTGTAGAGTGTTTGTAAAGTGTTCATAGAGTATTCATAGACTATGTGTGCAACTACAGGCACTACGTATATTCCATCAAATATTAGCACAGAGTTTATAAATCCACATACAGTGACTTAAAAAAGTGTCCCAATATGGAATGATTTTGAAAAGAGTAATCAATAGTGAAAGATGAGAAACAAATAAGACCAAACAATTGCAGAATAGTAGGAAGTACATGCTCTTTTCATTCTAACACCATCTGAATCATGTGATTTGATTGTCATGACACTAAAATATAGCCAATTCAAAATGGTATGTTATTGGAACACTTATTTGAGCATTATGATCATTTCATAGTTTACAGTCAAGGTGATATATACTTGGCTTTAGTCACTAATAAAATCAATAATATCCATGTAAACATCATTTCTGAGTTTAAAAAGCTTATGTATACATTGTTTTCCATTTATTATTACCATTTATTGATATAATATTCTATTCTAGCTTGATATTGTTTTTTTTATAGCCCAATTATCTCCATATTGGCCATCCATGATTATAACACATCTGAATATCATATTCAATCACTTTATAATGTGGATAAATGCAATGGAGAGCAGTAACCTATATTTGTTCTCCTTAGCTTCTAGTATATTATTTTTTTGATTGCCTGCTACAAACCAAGAAGTAGTATTTAGTCAAAGATATCTTTGTTCTACATTAGACATAAGTTATTCTATATAGATACATCTGTATTATAGAATATATCACTTCATAACATCTTTTAAAGCTAATAGAAATTAGTGATATTCAAATATATTATAAGAATAGATATTTCTAAAAGTTCTTTTGCCTTTATATTTAATGACCATTTGATAGAGGTTGACCCTTATAAACTGTAAAAATGATATTACAACTATCTAGCATTTCATTTCTATAAGTATTAACAAGTTCAAGTAGGCTTCTTAATATTTCAAGAAATATAGATGATATTGTTATCTAATTAAGACTTTTGTAGGATGTTTTATGAAGTATTAATTGATGATGTTACAATGGCATATTGATGGCCAATATAAAACAAAGATATCTTTGATCAAATACCACTTCTTGGTTTGTAGCAAACAATTAAAGAAATAATATATTAGAAGCTAAGGGAAAAAAGTATAGGCTGCTGCCCTCCATTGCATTTATTCACATTGTAAAGTGATTGGATATGAATGTGTTATGATTATGAATGGCCAATATGAAGATAATTGAACTATAAAAAAAAACCAATATTAAGCTAGAATAGAATATTAGTATATTATATCAATAAATGATAATAATGAATGAAAACCAATATATATATAAGCTTTTTAAAATCAGAAATGATATTTACATGCATATCATTGATTGTATAAGCAAATAAAGCCAAGTATATATTGCCTTGACTATAAACTATAAAATGATAATAATGCTATAAGAAAGATAAAAAATTGGGTGATGTTAAAAGGGGTGGGTGCGAGTTAGACTTGTCCCAGGGGTTCCTTGGTAAGGTTGGTAGAGTGAGAAGGTGTTGCTATGAGAAGACCTGAGTGCAAATGGACAAGTCCAGTCGATTCTGGACTCGTAAGTGAAGTAGATACATAGTTTCCAGTACCGGATAGTGTGCCAGATATGGTGGTGTAGGAGCTGACTGCTCCTTACGTTTGCAGAAGCCATTTCTGTGTCCTTTCAGCATTCCCTGTCATCCTTCAAGATATCCCTCTATGCTCCATGTCAATCTGCTTGTGATCTTAGTCCGGTTAGTCCACTGGTTCAATCCGGTTAGTCCAGTATTTAGTCCGGTATTTTCCGGTTTTGAGTCCGGTTTTTCTGCTATTTCTCATTTATCTTCATCTCTTCTACTCATATAAGCTCATGGCATGTTGCTAGAACTA